>JBAHVQ010000456.1:644236-654299 GCA_036872915.1 Nanipora kamurai | reverse complement strand
CGGAGTACTGGGAGAAAACCTGCGACGTTTGGTAGAGTCAAACTGGACAACACTCTTCTCACATGTGACCAAGGTAATTTTAATCAGAAAACTGCACGGCGCCAAATCCCTTGACACAGAAGTGAGAGAAACCTGTGCTACCACTGTGCCACCAACACCCCTTCATATTCTGTTGATTCATACATATATATATATATCGCTACATCAATCTGATGAAACATATACACAGTTATAAAGATAAAAATAATTTAATGTAAAAACCAAACGTTTTCGTCCACATGGACATCATCAGGGTTAAAAATAAGACTACCGTTCAGCGGGCTGTGTAATTTATTACATCAAGTTATTCCCAAAGGGAGAAGGTAACAACGAAAGCATTTAATTTGCTTCTTGGGAGATGAATTATTTCGTTTGATTAAACGTCTGACTTCTAACCAAACAAAATAATCCACCCTGTCTTTTATTTTTTAACCCTGGTGATGTCCATGGAGACGAAAACGTTTGGCTTTTAAAGCAAATTATTTTTACCTTTATACTAGTGTATATGTTTAATATTCTATTGAGTATTCAACGTTTCGACTCAGCATTCCTGATGATGTCTAAAACCTGAAACGTTGTATTTTTAATAAAATATGCATGCTGACAATATTCGGAGTAACCGTTGTATAGTATTTCATCAAAATACTCACTAGATCTCTTAATTTCAGTCCGAAAGTAACTCACTTGCAGAGGTTTCACAGAAGAGCACTGTGCGTCATAAATTCACCGTCCTTACCTTCCCTCGATCATATTCTTCGTCCCACTTATCGCGTCGTCTTTTACCACTGTCTTCAACATTCTTGTCATTTAGTTCATCTCTTCCACCGTCCCATCTTTCAACTGAAAGTAATACATACAATATTTACAAAGGAAAGTTAGAAAATCAGAGGCGCAGCGATGGGGAAGGTTTGAGGAGTTAAACTTCCCTGCGATTGCTACCACAAGCACCAAAAAACTGCACTACAAAACCATAAATGAAATATTTTACACTAATCTCCCAACATACTCCACGCTAATAGCCACCATGCTAAATTTCTCTTTTCGTGCCTCCAGGAAGCGTCATGCAGTTACTGTCCGACCCCCTCTCATTGATGGACTGACATCTCATCTCACTAGATTCCATCAGTCGAAATGCTATCAACGTGACTTCCATTCAGGGTGCGTTGGATTGACCCTATTCTGGAATAAGAATACATGGAACAAAGCAGAATAACCATTCTATTGAACTACTATTATAATTCCAGAGTATTCAAAATAGCTATTCTGGAATATTCCCGAATATTCTTATTCTGAAATAGGGTCAACCGAATGCATCCTTAAATTAAAATTGGTCTTCCGGTTGTTTGCCAGCTCGTCCTTGTGATATGGTAGATTGCTAAAACAGCTGAGGTCAGCTGGTATCCTATGCTCTTTACTTTAGATCGTTTCACTTTTAGACTTGTTCAATGGCTGGAGTGCCTCACCGGTCATCAGAAGGGTACAGCTTGAACACAAATGAAACTTCACTAACCCTCAGCCTACGTATCTCACTTATTGGACTATCTCACCGGTCATCAAATTTAACCTTCGTTCATCATGTCAGTCCTTGTGCTTTAACGGCTAGAGTGTACCACAGGTCATCGCGACATGGCAAGTTGTATACACATGTAACATTTATTCGGTGTCATATCCTAGCATAATTCATACAATTTAAACATTTACCTTCGCAACCATAGTTTGATTTGCCGCGTGACTTCTCTAGCAACACCTCAACCACATGTCTTCTGTCCCTGCCATCCCGTGATCGATTAATTGAGCTAGATATTTCTGAAAACAAGAAAAAAGTTAAGAAGAAGAATGTTCCCTCGAGCATAATGTACAGAAATTAGCTATGGATGAATACCCCTTCCACGTCAAAGTTGGTTCTAGTTTAACGTGAGAAGCCAGCCTGAGGGAAGAAGTATCAACAGGGACACAAACTTGGAGTTACCAACCTCCGGGAGTGTTCTATAAAATTGAAAGGTATATTCAAGTAATTCAACGAATAAAAACCAATACCAGCCGACAATTTGAAAAATATAGAACAAAACATAATCCGAACAGTAGCATCTTGTAAACCCGAGATTTGAGTTAAGAACAAGACAAAGAGGTGACTCGGTAAAAAAAAAGAATGATTCACCTTTGTCTTGTTCTTAACTCAAATCTTGGGTTTACAAGATGCTACTGTTCGGATTATGTTTTGTTTTATATTCAACGAACGTTAGGCATTTACAGTAATAGTGGCCACGCTCTCGGCAACGGCCTCCGTAGGGGAACTGATAGAGCACTGTATTAGTTTCGCAGAGTCGCAGGTTCGATTCCCAGCCGGAGGCCCTAGAGTTCTACAGTTCGCAATTAGTCCGGGTTGGGTCTTAAACTATATCATACTGACATTCGAAAATTTCTTTCACCAAATATCTCACCTTCATAGCTTGATGATTTAGTTCTATTCTTCCCGCTATCTCTGCTATTCTCCAGGTCTGACTTCGACGATTCCAAAGGTTTCCTCGAGTTCTCCGTACTTTCATCACTTGAAGATGAATGGTCAGAGTACTGGACCAAAGGACGGCGAACTTCGTCACTATTCTTCTTCTTCTTCCCAAACCCAGCAGATTTTATAAGTTCCTTCGTCATTTCAGCGATTTTCTTAATACTCCCGTCTTTCTTTCTGTCGCTCTTTAAGTTTACTTTAAGTTCATTGTCGTCTGAGCTACGATGGTTTATTTCTGAACTACGGCTTCTCTTCTTCTTCCTCTTCTTTGATTTCTTGTGTCCTTTTTTTCTTTTCTGACGTTTCTCGGCTTCATTGCCTGAACCACTATCGTAGCCCGAGCTAAACGACTTCCTTTTCTTCTTCTCCTTCAACTTTTTCGACTTTTTGCTTTTCTTCCTTTGCTTTTTGTCTGCTTGCTCGTCCTCCGACTTCTCACGACATATCTCGGAGAGTAGTCTTGTTTCATCGTCGGTTTTTCGGTATTTATACTTCTCGGGTCTTTCTTCTTGGTGTTTTCGCTTTTTGGCCTTCTCTTGTGGCACATCTTGGTCAGCTTTCGCGGCACAGCTTTCTCTGAGATGTAATATATGAATGGGTTAATTACGAAAAGACGTGTGTCCTACTGGAGCTCTGATTGGTTAGCGTTACCCTAAACTAAACTCTCCCAAGAGAAATTTTTGTCCACGTGCCTGCTGAGCAGTGTCATATGCAAATTAAAGTTTGAGAGGGATTCAACTGTGAAAAGATTTAATAAAGAACATAGCTCAATGTAACCGACCTTTAAAAAGTCACTTACGTAGTTGGTGAGTAAATACATGGTATTTTACGAAATACAGTAACACTAGGTAAACTGCCAACGTTATCCACAGCTCTCGCAACAGGCAAGCATAACGTAATGTCAACAGCTTCTTTCTCACCTCTCTTTCTCCTGCTGAGGTGCGGCGTCTTCTGTCGTGGAGACTTTCCAGCCAGCGTGCTGGCGTTCGGATAGCCTGGGACCTAAATCGTGGGCTACAGCCCGGTCAGTTACATTCCATTCTCCAGTTTTACTAGCAATGCTGCAGGTATTGCTCACGTCCGAGCTTAAAGATAGTGTTCGTTCTCTTTTAGAGCCAGGAGTCTCTCCAGGATGTAACTGCGTGGTTACAGAGCCAGTTCTAGTTTGGTTAGTAGTAACTGTCCACTTGGTTGTTGCATGGAGCTCACCCTTATTCTGACTACTCTGGCCCGAATCTACATAAAGAGGTCCATGTTAATTTCATTGACATTCTGGATAAATACATCGCCAAATTTTTGTTACAGTATGTCTCATTCTGTTTCTTCAAATGGCTTCCAAATCTGAGTGCCATCTTCACGAAGCGTTCGTTCGTGGATGTGCTTATCTTTCCGTTTTTTTGTCAGTCTGTCGATCTGTCTGTCTCCTACCCACCTTCCTGCCTGCCTTTCTATCAATACGTCTGTCCGTCCATTCATTTATCCATCCGCTTGCTGTCTTTTAGTGTGTACGTGTTTGTCTTCGTGCCTGTATCTTCGTCTGTCAGTCAGTCTAACCAGCTGCCTTTTGATCCTCTGGTATGTCTAGGGGGTCCAGGGGCCACGGTCCCAAAGGTAAATTTTGCGGAGGTCTGGCCGCTCATTTCAAACCAGTTTGATGTCACTCCCAGCCCATTAAACCAGTTGAACAACATTTTCTGAATTTTAAAGTATTTATTTATTCTACAACCCAAAGCAATAGTCGTTTTAACAACCAAGGCGTTCTTTGGATGATATCGAACGATTTTTTTTCTTGATGAGGAAGGGGTTTGGTAAATTTTTGCATCCCCAATTCTTTGACCCTAGGAAGGCCACTGTCTGTCTGTCGCTACGTACACCTACCCGTCTCTGTCGGCACCCCAGTCTCAGACCATGTAATGGGAGCAGAACGCTGTTCACTTTAACCCTTTGACGTACAGTGTCCGATACATTGGACACGAAGAAAAAATGAACACAACAAAATAAAAAATGATGAATCAAAGTGTTAATACAGTTACTGTACCGTAACTAAACTGATCAAACTCTCATCACCTTTCCCTCGAAGTTCCTCTGCTGTAGATATTGTTTCATTTTGCTGAGCTTTTGTTTCATCTTGTTTCGCGATCTTGTCTAGCAATGGACCGGTTTCGACGTTTACTTCAACTTTTTCCGTAATTTTTTCAGAACTGTGAAGATTTGGTTGGCGTTCTCGGGGGATTTCTAACAAACACGTTGCCTCGGCAGTTGTGTTTTGTTGTTCCTCCGTCCCTGCGACCGGTTTGTTGTCTTCGCTTGCAGAAGTTAGCTTTTTCTTTGGAGACATCGTGCTCAACGTGAATGACACCTTCTCTCTGGTTTGAGGTAATGATGTCGCTGAAGGGGTTAACGATTTATTATTATTATTTTCTTTAACAGAAGATTCAGAAGTTCTACGAACTGGGCGACCGATTCCTTTGTCAACTAAATGAATCATATACAAAATAAAAACACCGTCAGCAATACTTGTGAATACTTTAATTTCTGGCGGGCGATATGTTTGAATATTCGGAATTTCACCACAACACAAAAAACTGTCAGTTTCTAATCATGTCAACAGATTCTGTTGAACAGAAGATAGGTTTTTAAAACCCAAGTAGAGTAGCGTTACACGACTGCCTTCAATATTTTTACTGCGGTATAATGGACAACCTCATTCGACAGACTACCACAGCTGTGCCAAGCACGGTTTCCTCTGCTGTGAATATAACTAAGATGCACGATGCTCCTATACAGTAGGGGGAACAGAGTTACCTGGTAGTATGTAGATACAAAACGGCAGATTAATAGTACAACTAAATTGCCTAACACAGAAACGGGGCCATTTCTCGCGAAACTCTTTGTAAGAGTCTAAAACAACTATACTATTCAATTTCTTGATCTGGCATCCAAGACTTTTAATCGTTTGATGTCGTCCCTTCGCACCTTTATGAGGTTCGTTGATAGTCTTCGGAATATTTGGCTTGCCATTAAAGCCTTCAGGTTTCCACGTCTTTACACCGTTCACAGAGGTCGTTTTAGGTTGCTGGGGTTCGTGAGGTGGTTTCTAAATTGAATGCAATATAATAAGGAAGAGTCTCGTGAAGGAATGTAATTATGTTGTGTGTGAAGTTCTTAAAATTACCGCAGACTCTAACATCGTGCGAAAAATTGTAAACATTTCATTTACGGATAATGCCTTTGGTTTCATAGTAATAAGCCCACCTTATTCGGCGTGGGTTGATCTCTGATGTAAAACAGGAGGTAAGCTTGCTGGGACAGCACAGTTTTTAAACCAACTTGTCTCACCTGCATAAAATTAAAACATATACTACAAATGTGATTCTGAAGCCATTCGTTTAAGAAAAATAATTTTTCGAGGTGCAACATACTTTGTTTCGATAACGATTTTGACTTAAATAAAGCACTTGTCTAATTTTTACAAATACATAAATAAATATATGGATAAACATACAAATAAGTAAATAAATACATAAATAAATAAAATAAAATAAATAAATAAACAAATCAAGATAAATTAAAGTTTTAATCGGTGGTAATGGTAAATTCGAGAGAACACTTATGACTTTACGAAAAAACCCCAAAACATCCTTTAAAACACAGGGTCTGCAAAACCAACGTTCAGTTGTAACTTGAACATTCTGCTCCAAGACATACCGTAGAGTCGTTCATTTGGTACCAGCTGCCATTGGAAGCTTTGATAAAACAATAGTAATGTCCAGAGTTACAAGAGTAACCAGAATGGACCAGAACAGCGTACAGTTTGTAATTCACTGGTGGACCCTGAAAAAGCAAAACAGTTAAAAGAAATGAACAACCGATGTCAAAGAAAGAAAGTGAAAAATAACAGCAGATAACAAGTTAAAGTATGGCTTTAAGAAGGCCAAGCCACCCAACAGTAATAATTGTGGAAGCAACGAACGCTGGTTAATTTATTTACATGAAATATCAAATCCTCTTGACTGAATGTTCTTTATGAAAATGTCCCTCTCTTTTACCTCTCCTGGGCTCTTTTATTGTATTTTGCACTTCTTTCACCATGCTATTAAACATGGGAGTACGGTGATAGAAGGTTTAACAAAGCTTTAACATTATTATCCCTGGTACATCTGTACATCAACGGAGAATAGATGCTCATTAGGTAATTTGAACACCAACCTGATTCTTACTCATGAATGGTCTAAGATTTAAATGCTCGGGATAGTTGACTTCCTTGTTCACTTTTGTTCCAAATAATGAGTGACAATCAAATCTAAAATAAACGAACCAAAAACTTACAATGTAATTTGTGACGGCTGATTGCAAAATTTACGCCTTCTGACACTGTTCAAACAACATTAAACTAAGTGAATTTCCGGACCCTCAGCCAATTAGGACATTCCTTCCTTCCTTCCATATTATTTTACGTTTAACTCAGACAAAGGGCCTTCGTTTGAAACATCAGAATTTTCCCTCGAAGTGTTGGCAGTTTCCTAATCCTTCTGGGTATCGACATGTTGCTCAAAACTGCCTTTGTAGCAGTATCACTGTACTTTTTATAATCTTTATTTACCCTGCTATCAAACATTCAAAATCCCAAATAATATATCTTGCAGTATGAAAGTTAACAACCAAACTGGCAGTCGATTTGAGTTAATGGATATTTTATCATAAGATATGTAAAATAGACATTACCTTTTTAGGCACATTGTTATGACATTTGGAGGTTTGTGCACTGTCAAGTGTTTCTTAGCTGGGACTTTTCTCTTGCATCTAAAATAAAGATAACAGATATGTATATATTTATGTAGTAACTCAGAAACCTTCCACCCACAAAATTTTACTGATCCTTATAAGGAATCAAATATTAAGATCAAATTCATTTATCCAATGTTTCAGTACTGCTCCTTTGTTATATATAAACATATTTGTTAGACAACCACTACCATCTAATATATCACTTTTAATGAAAAAACAAAATAGCTGACAGTTTGGCTAAAAGCGAATGCACAAGAAAACATGGAATTTCATTTGAATTATCTATATTAGCTGATTTTGTGCAGCATGTGGTAGCTTGGTGTATATTGATTGAAATTGTGCATGCTCCTCAAGCTTGCTAATGCAGAAATTTGTCAGAGGCTCAGATAACTTTTCTGAGTTAACAAGCTTGAGTAGCATGTGTAATTTCGATTTATCTGAATTGTTAAGTCTTTACATACAATAAAACAATTATACCATTCACTCTCATTGCATATGATTTGATGGCCAACTTGGCACTACATGCCTTATTGGCTATGAGCTTGTGTACAGCTCAAGCATACAGTATGGTATAATTAGACAGAAGATAAGGACTCTGCCACAATAAAAACAGTATAAAAATAATCTGTTTAATCACTTACCTTGGACATAAGTACATGTTATCCCCATTTAACAATTCAACACAAATTAACCTTTGGAGAGCTTTTGTAACCGAATGAGCATGCTAAAATAATTAAAAGCAAAGAAACACTTTTAGGCAGTGTTAGTTCTGCTAAGCAGTCAATGACTAAAATAAATTAGGGGCCATCATTTACCACAAACTGATAAGACCACACAAGTGACAACAAATCATTAGGTTTTTTACAAACAAAAAGAAAAAAGAAAAAGAAAACAAAAATTTAAATTAAAGGAATAAAACCAAAAAAATTACTATTATCTAGTCATATGTTGGATCCAGTTTCTCACCAACAAACCCCTTTGCTCAAAACCTCAGTGACTCATTAATGTTTTCTGGCAGTTAACAACTTTTTAATAATTTCTGTTGGAGAAAAAGCACTCATTTTATTATTCTTACTTTGATATCTAATAAGATTTCCATAAGTGGGTCATATGTATTGGAAGTATGCTGACACCTTTCACAACTTACTAAAGAAAAAGAAAGCAGTATATGACATAAAAAGTATAAAAATGATTGTTACAAAAAGGCCATTAAAATTTCATCTTGGCTTAATCAGAATGTTATAGTTTATTCACAATGCAACAAATTATTTCCCAAAACAGTGATACCATGTGAAAAAATTAACATTTACCATATATTAGTTAATATACTGTAACTCTTGCTTGAAATACTTAGAATGTAAATCAAGAAGTCAAATTTCCTGATTCAGCACTTCAGTACTCCAGTATGGTGTCTGGATCAGATATAATCTAACTATCAACAAGCTCACATATTTGTACCCTTACAATGGATCTATCCAGTCAAAAACATGGGCCTGCTAAAATAAAAAAATAGGGAAACACCTCCTGGTGCCCTCCAAAAATGACAAATTAAAATTAATTTTATATTTATCAATACAACTTCATGATAAGTGTAACAGATACAGTTTGGATGTAGATTTATGCTCATCATTAAGTTTTAATGCAGAATGGAACAAACCAGAACTGGCAAGCAAAGGGAAAACCCTGTTTGCTGATCTGAGTTGACTTATTTTTATTCTAACAATTTATGAGGTTATCAGGGGATTCAATGGAAAAGGTTTATGGTTCAATAAGAGCATTGCATATCAGTATTGTCAAGGCATAACAGTAAATTTAAACTCAGGTAAAAAAGTAACAAAGTTGATTACATTAATAGGGTTCCTTTCACTTACTTCATTCAATAAGTCTATAACACTTACTTACAGAACATGACTGGAATCATTTACAACATACCTTGGCTTCTATAGTAACCTGCAAAAACTTGATGAACCATTGTTGTTCCTTTGGTATATCTATCTAACCTTTGGAAAAACATTATTTGAAAAATACAGTACTTTACCCAGGAATGGAACTAGTGAATGGCAACTACAGTAACCCTATTGTAGTAGACAACAGTCATTTCCTGGGAGTGTTTCTGTTTATGCATGCATGTAGCTCACTGTATCTTTCTATCAAATATAATTTATAATTTTTAAATTTTCTAATTTAATTACTTCCTTTGGTAACATTTACCACAACAGTTAACTACTTAAACAATAAAAACTGCAAAATTTAGTTGTATCTGTAAAAATGAATATAATGTAAATGACTTGATTTGCTTCACAAACCTACACTATTTAGCAATTTTATGATCCAATACTTAAGTTTTAACCAGCCTTTTATTTAAAAAACAACATACATAGGTGTTCATGAGTTGATGCCTTTTTCTCAAAGAAATCACACAGAACATACTTCTCTGGTACTCCAGCAAGACAACTCTTTAACATGCCATCAATAACGTAACGAAGGAACTCATGTGAATCCTCTTGATGACCAAATCTGAGATGTTTAGCAATATCTGCATAAAAAAGGCATAGTTGTAATGATCAGATCTCTCTCTCTCTTTCTCTCTCTCCCTCTCTCTCCTTCTCCCTCTCTCTCTCCCCCTCTCTCTCTCCTTCTCCCTCTCTCTCTCTCTCTCTCTCTCTCTCTCTCTCTCTCCCTCTCTCTCTCTCTCTCTCTCCCTCTCTCTCTCTCCCTCTCTGTCTC
>JBAHVQ010000456.1:622346-643757 GCA_036872915.1 Nanipora kamurai | reverse complement strand
TCCCCTCCCTCCATCTCTCCCTCCCTCCCTCCCTCTCCCTCTCCCTGCCTCCCTCTCCCTCTCCCTCTCCCTCTCCCTCTCCCTCTCCCAGTGTACTCACATTTCAATTTCTGAATAATAGCTAGCGGTTTTATGGCTTCATTTTGATTGTGTCCAAATGTCCTTAAAACATGTCTTTGCAATTCACACAGCATACAAAATCCAACAGTCTGACCTACAAAAAAGTGTTACAGTTTTTAGGTAGGCAGGTGAGCTGACATCAATTATGATAAATTACAGAATTCAAATTAGTATATTGCAGTTTGCAAATGCAATATTTCTGTTTTGGGAACTCAAAACTAAGTATTTTGCCAACCGACATTACATTTTGTTTATCAATTGGATGCAACCCATTTTTTCACTACAAATTTCTACAAAGTTGTGTTTGATAAGAATATATAACTTGGTTGTAAAATTGTGATAAATTTTACTTCTAATATAATAACATTGAACCAGACAAACATGCTGCAGGAAAAATTGGTTTATTTACAGAATTCAATCTTGCCCAGATACTAACTATCTGTTTTGTTCAACTGTTTGCCAGTAGGTCTATTCCTTGCCCATAAATTATAATGTTCTTGAGAGGCAAGTCTTCAATTGCTCCCAACTTGTTGTGGTTTGCTATGGTTCACCTGTGTTAAATATAACTCTTCATTACTTTACTTTAATCCTTTAATGTCCAGTGTCCAATATATCAAACACCAAGAACAAAATAACAAATGAGAAAACAAAGCAAAAACACAAAGAACAAAAAAGAAAAAATTTAGATATTAAAGGGTTAAATAATGATGTTTTGTTATAGTTTGTAGATGTCTTGCTGCTTTTAAAAGCAACTGTTACAGATGCCCTTGAGTTATAAGTATATTCAGGGGTTGAAATAAATTTCTTTTGGTCACCTAAGTTCTGTCACCAGAGAAGAAAATCTGGTGGCCAAATTTGATATCAGATTGCCCCATATTAATGGTCATATTTTTGTACTAAAATTAAGAATTACTGATAAAAATAAATGCATGTAAATATTTAATAATGTTGTCATATAATAGAAAATGTCTTAATGGTAACAAACTTTTTTGTCTATGATTCCGGGACTTCATTGTTCAGACAGTTAAACAAATAATTACAATCTGTAGCAATACTATTTAGAGTAAAGACCACTTTATAATTTTATCATTTTTTTAAAAAAAAAAAAATTTGTTCAGTCACCCCAAGGGCTACCTGTGGGAAGTATGTGGTTGCCAAATGAAATCTCCTGCCAACTCATGATACTTAAGAGCACATGAAAATTTTACAAATGTCCTGTCCAGACATGTCCCCTTGACAAGTAAAATTGTCTGGTGTTAGCAAGCATAATAACCACGGCAAGCAGACAACTTCAGAAAATTTGTTTTAGCAAGCATAATATAGTAAAAGTTTGGTTAGGACACAAAAGAGTTAAACTGCTGTGGTTAAAAATGTCTGCCTAGTGTTACACACCACAATTTTACCATTTGTAATGGCTATATATGAAAGGGGTTTGAATAAAGAGTGTGTAATGTGCAGTTTGTGCATCATTTTAGTCAAAATAAGATACCTAACTTGATTTAACCTGAACTCATTGAACTGTGCATACAAGCCACTCACATCACTACTTTTGCCTGGTATATAGCAAAGAAAAGACGTTTTTTAAACTTATGACATGCCCGATATAGTATATGGGGGAGAGCCATTCACAGTCTCAAACTCATTAATAATTCATGAGAAAAACACAAAGGAAATCACTACCAAGACATTTTTTGTATATCCGAGGGAGAAATTACTTAAATTAAGCCAACTTACACCTCTCTTTTCTCTTCAAATATGGACTCTTTTGAGATGCAATATCATACACTCAAAAGTTATGATTCTTCAGATATTCAAACACCTCAAAGTTCATAAAAACCTTGACTATTACCTCAGTTTTCCACAAACTTCTTGGTGTTTGGATATCCTGATGAAACACTTCTTCTCCTGTATGTTATTTTACATGAAACGTTTGAGTATACACAGAAATATTTAATTGAATTAAACTTAATATATAAACATAATAATTACCGGTATATAAAATATTCCCTGAAGATGTTGCAAGTTTAGCAACAAAACAGTCAATACTATTAAATATTTCTCCATAATCAAATGTGTGATTGTGAATGGTTCTGCTCTTACTATCGTCATGGAAAGTGTCATGTTCATTCTTCTCCATTGGAATAGTCATGCATTAAATATCATTTACAAAACGTATAAATCAAAAAGTGATGGGGGTTCAAACATACAATGTGTATATTTCTTCTGCAAAATCTACCAAAATTCAAGCTTAATTTCAAACCCAATCTTGCCCAAAAGAAATCACAAATATAACCATTAGACCCAAATTCACTGTATTCACATTCTGGTCGCATTCAAATCTGACACAGACTACGGACAACTTATACAAACCAATTAAAACCGTGGAACAAGACTTACATGGACAGTAATTCCACGAACTTGACTGTTACAAATTAACACAATTTAGAGATTTCAGTAAAAAAAAATTGTAGCAGGCCACTAACTAGTTAGCAGTAAACGATTTTCTTCATATTTTAAAACAATTAAAAAAATGATCGGTCGTACTTACATGTTTTCGAGTGTTCTTGTGTAGCGAGGTAGTTAACTAAAGGTGGTGTGTACGTTAAAACTTGTATAACTGAATTAAGAAAACATGTATTTCCCAGGTTAAACAGCCCTGGACCGACTCTGCGAATGCACTTCCACTGAAGTTGTATTTTGTCGCGTTCAAATAAGGAATATTTCGGCGCGGGAAGTTCATCTTTGGATTTGTTACTGCAAACGATTTGTTCCTTTCCATTTACAAAAGAAGCCTTTCGGCCTCCACTCTCTGGTTTGCTGATCAAACTGTTCAATGGAACATATTTATTCTTGAGGTCTGAATAAAATGGATCCGCTTTAGATGCTTCTTTGAACTGTATTCGATCTAAAAGTACTTGCTTTGAAGACGAAGCCACCTTTATGTCCAAAACGGAGCCAAGCTTTCGTTCAATGCAATCTGTTCCTTTCCAGTAATTATTTGAACTGCTTAGAGTAATCCCAGCCGAACTCATAGCCTTTCTTGAACTATAAAACAAGTGAGACCACCAACACAGGATGAAGTTGCTAAAAATTCTAAAGCAAAAGCACGAACGTTTTGTCTTTTGATGATTGAAAATCTTGCCGGAAACCGACTTCTCTGTCTGAACTACTCCGCTAAAATCCAACCAGTTTCTTGATCCAAGCTTTGAACTACATGACATATAAACATCCGGAATACCACTCTAATGCAAAAGGCCTTCTTTAGATGAACAGGATATTTTAGTTTCGTTTTCTTTCCATAAAACCATGTCGGTTTTTTTTTTTGAAATGAATCACCTTACTCACCTGGTCAGTGGTCCCACGCTTTCGTCCGCTTACCATTAGAGACTGGACTCTAACGGAAGTAAAATACATCAGTAAACAACATGGAGTTTACTGAAAAACCTTGCTCATTTTCGCAGTTTTAAATTCGCCCAGTAAAACCTTCAAACAACGATTTATGCCGAATCAAACGGTTGGGATGAAAGGGTACTTGTTTTCAAATCATGAAAAGTTTATCTTGTAGTTACCTTTCCACAGGGATTGCTTTGCGCATTTGCACCCAGGTCTGCACAAACTTTTACACTGTACTATGGGAATATTAATACGAGCAAGTAATAGAAGCTTTCACCATTTGGTCACAACTTGGTGTCAAAATTACTCTTTTGTAACTGGTAAATTGTTTTCTCATCCAAGGTAAACATAGATTCTGATGTATTGACGGTGTAAAACAACATAATTCTAAATATAAGATGCTATTGGAAATTAAGAAATACATGAACCACGTTCTGCGTTAATATTGATGGTTTACCCGTAACGCCATGACCGCCGTATTGGTGTAACTTCTACAAAAGAATCCCACTTGCTTCTGTTGAATGCGGCATCAACGTGGCCGCTGTTTCATTGTCTTTCGAATCTCTAGGAATTGGTTGCAAACCTTCAATACGGGGAGATTAGACGAATGTATGAGAAATTGGGATGAAAATGTAAAACTCCTATATCCCTGAATTTTTGACTCAAGAAAGAGATAACATCTCACTCTAATGTCTAAAATTTGGTAGTTTTGACGGGCAATTTTATCCGAAAGACCTTGGAAAAGTTGTCAGGACTGAGAGAATCAGCAGTAAATTATCAATTAACACACCCACGTAGCTTGTGATGCACCTTTGTTTCACTGCCCAGTACCAAGGGGTGACTTGAATGGTACAGTTAAGTGGTCCAACAGAGCATTGAACTCATCGGAGTCCCAGGAAGTTTACAAAACGGTTCCAAAAAATTTGCTAAATTTCGTGTCACAAGTACATCGATGCGCAGCGTGTTACATTGTCTGATAGTGGTATTCAATTGACTGATATGGATAACGGGTTGATAAAATACATTTAGAAACTTTCGTTTATTTCTGGGCAAAAAATGATCAGTTTATCAGGAATATTCTCTTTAACCCTTTGCTTTGCAGGTTTTCAGGAGGTCTCTCCTTGTAGGGTAAAATCGTCTGGTGTTAGCCAGAGTAAAACTAATATGTTGCCAAGTGACAACTGGGCCCCGTAAAAGGTAAAAACTAACTGATAGACAAAAGATTGCGACGTTTTCAGTCGTGTAAAAACTAAGCTTTATTTGAATGAAACTTCACTGATTCTCTTTTAATCATTACAGTTACTATAGTGTCTCCAATTTACGCCGAGAAAACTTTCCTTTTCCTTCGTATAGGTTTTTGTTACATAAATGAGTTGGATAAATATTAAAGTCAGCGAAATCCAGAAACTTGTGCATTAAAAATATCAGTACGGCGGGAGAGAGGTTGGCTGGTGCGAGATTCGCATGACTTGGTTATTTATTCCAAATGAGAAACAGAAATCCTTGGGGGAAATCTTTGGGCAAAAAGATATCATCCAAAAGATCACTCTATTTGGGTCCTAGGTAGGACATTTGTTCGGTCACAAATTTGAAATACTCATACCTAAAATTCTACTATATTCAAGGACAAAAATATCAGTCCTACAATTATTTACCTTTGGCGTCCACGTCGCATTTACTGTAGCAACCAATAATTTAATGTTTCCCGAAAGAAAGAAATTTCGATTTCGAGAGATTACTTAAGATGTCGAAATTCAAAATATTGTTAGCTCGCGGGCATATATTTCCAAGAACACTAGGACATCGACAAGACTTGCTAACGTATAAAGCCCTTATCAAACAAGAAGATAAGTCACTGCAAGGTTACTTGTGCCTACTGGCAATGACAACAATCACAAGTTGCTGCAAGTTCTGCATTTCTGTTGGTTCCGAAGTCATTAGGGCAAAGTTCTGGGTGTAAAAAGTTCACCAAAGTTTCTTCGAGTTTCTCTCTTTATAATCTGCTCGAAAATAGCTCATGAAGACATCAAATTTGACGTAAAATTTGAACAAGCTCAATTTAGTCACAAGCTAACGTAAGTCATCGCAAGCTCGCGGTCAAACGATGCGCTAGACTAAAACTTGCGATGACTTGCGTTCTCGTTTGACTGGGGCTTTAAACAAAATGCAAAATGAAATATTCGTTACAATCTTCAATCAGAATTCATAATCCCGTGTAGCGGGCTTGGGAATTACTTGCTGGTGTGACAACTTGGTTATCTTTAGAGGAATTGCTGTAAAGAGAGTGAGAGAAAAAAGTTAACTACGATATAAACAATACCGACAAAGAACGACAAACACCAATCATGACGCGAAAGTAGCTGCGAAGGGCCAAACTCATTTTTTGATGTCCGTGTTACGCATGTTAATGCCCTGGGCCCGATTATTCAAAAGGCGGTTAGGTTAGCCCTGGATTAGTGAAAACTTTTATGAAATAATCTTAATTTTGGAAATGACGTTTTAAGTTTTCTGTTCAGATATCATAAATATGTAGAAAAATTCTCTCCTAGAAAGTTTGGTCAAAAATAGTTCAGCAGAACATGTCCAACAAAAGAGCTGGTTAAACTTGAACCCAGGACTAGTGGTAATCGGGATTTATCAATAAAGTTCATTTAATATGCACTATGTGCTACACTTGCTTATGATTATTCTAGATTATTTATCACACTTCACAGAGGTTAGTTGCATGGCTTCACTTCTTGATCATGTAGTTTTTAAAGTCTTATTACAATGCAACAACACCAGGCTTCTACGTTAACAGGACAAGCTTCGAGGTTGTTCCAGCTTTATCCATTCCGTAAGTCTACTCACATTACGGGCAAACTCAATCATTCATCCAAACAGGACACTTCTCTGAGGTTGACTACCTAAACTTGCGTTGTATACTGACTTCTCTCACAACAGCAACACATTAACTCAGTGTCCTAACTAGGCGTAAACGATAAATGCGCTTCGCCCCTCCATTCAAGAGCACCCTTTAGTTTTGCTAAGCGTTCTTTGATTTTGTTGAGCACCCTTTCCATTTTTCTGTTTCGCCTTCTTGTTTCCCTCGTTATCTCAAACGGTTAGCGGCGTACTGAACTCGCTCTACGCTGTTGTAGTTACTAACTTGATTAGCGTAGGGCCATTCAAATCTCATATCCATTTTGTTGTATGTTTTGTATGTTTACCTGTGATACTCTAAAACGACATGTAAATTTCCCGTCCTCTAGTTTTTTCAACCTTGCGACAGGTAGAACACTGTCCGTCTTTCACAAAGGCAAGACAGTCTTCTCCGTGAGTTACCTCAACTTGTGTTGTTTTCTACATCTTCTCATTCTACAACAACACTCAAACTTTCACCTGGACAGGGGGCACTCTTCTTACGCAAACTACCACAACTTGTATCACTGGTATTCCTCAGCTTTCCTCACACTAGACCGACACTCAGACTAACATCTGAACAGGATATCCCGTGCGAAGAACAACTACTCGCAAATTCATATGAACATAAACAATAATCATAGTTCCGTTGCCTTCAAACTCACCCGAAGAATGGGAAGCACTTTAACAATGTACTTTTGCTGGGATTCTCTGATAATTCGGGAATAATTTTAAGACCATAATTTATCAATTTTCGCAGGTAGATTTGCAAGTGCCGTCTGCGTATTTCGACGAACTTGGCATCACGATTACCAATCACCTTCTTTTGAGGAAACTTGAAGCTTCTGATACACGGATACTGTTTTGAAATCTAAGGAAAGTATAGTTGAATGTCACAATAACACCTACACCCTTTTCAATTCTACTCAGCTGGGCTATCACTATAAATCAAGCTGCCACTTTAAATCTACTTTCATAACCATGAGAACATCTGCCTTACCCCAGAAAAAAAAAACAAATCAATTATAAAGATGTTGAAAACTTAATATATCTTTCAAACAAGTTAAGTGTTTTGACTCAGTTTTTGAGTTTTGAAAACAATGTTTATGTTTTTATTTTGTATTGCATTAATGTCATAGACAGTTAAAATCGAGTCATGTTCAAATCACAGGAACAAGTTGCGTCAACGAAATACACGAAGTCAGACCTTTTTATGCATATCATGAAAATGTGAATATCTTCTATAAACATTCCACTCGTCGTCTTTAATTCGAACATATACCTAAATGAAAAAGAAAACAATTTAATCTTTAGATAGATAGATAGATAGATAGATAGATAGATAGATAGATAGATAGACAGACAGACAGACAGACAGACAGACAGACAGATAGATAAATAGATAGATAGATAGATAGATAGACAGACAGACAGACAGGCAGATTGACAGACAGACAGATAGATAAAAACCTTTTTTCAATAGGGTAATCTAATCAGACTGCAAAGTAATCTGTTATTAACGAGAGCCCTAGTATATATAAACCCAGTTATATACTGAGATTTAATGGTAAAATCGATCGTACGGTAAAATTAATCGGGAACTCGAAGCGAGTTCTTCAAACTTTACAAGGCTGGAAAAAAAGGATGGCAATCAAATATAGAAAAATGAAGGAACGAGAAAAAGACAGGATAGTAAGGAAAGAAGAGGATACAAAAGGAAAGTACAAGAAAGGTGAGCAAAAGAAGGAGCTGGAAAGATAACAAAATGGAAGGAAAAGGAAGGAAACGAAAGGAAATGGGGAAAGGGAAGGAAAGAAATGGGAAGGGAAGTGAATAGAAAGGAAAAGGGAGGGAAATGAAGGGAAGGGAAGGAAAGGGAAGGAAAGGGAAGGGAACAGAAGGAAGGGAAGGAAACGGAAGGGAAGGAAGGGAATTAAGGGAAGGAAAGGGAAGGGAAGGGAAGGAAGGGAAGGGAAGGAAAGGGAAGGGAAGGAAGGAAAGGAAAGGGAAGGGAAGGGAAGGGAAGCGAAGGAAAGGGAAGGCAAGGAAGGAAAGGAAAGGGAAGGAAGGGAAGGAAGGGAAGGAAAGAGAAGGAAGGAAAGGGAATGAAAGGGAAGGAAAGGGAAAGGAAGGGAATGGAAGGGAAAGGAAGGAAAAGGAAGGAAAAGGAAGGAAAGGGAAGAAAAGGGAAGAAAGGGAAGAAAGGGAAGGAAGGGAAGAAAAGGGAAGGGAAGGAAAGGAAAGGGAAGAAAAGGAAAGGGAAGGAAAGGGAAGAAAAGAGAAGGAAAGAGAAGGGAAGGGAAGGAAAGAGAAGGAAAGGGAAGGAAAGAAAAGGAAAGGGAAGGAAAGGGAAGAAAGGGAAGAAAAGGAAAGGGAAGAAAAGGAAAGGGAAGGAAAGGGAAGGGAAAGAAAGAGAAGGCAACGCCACGCAAGGTAAAGCAAGGAAAGGTATAGCAAAGTAGAGGATGAAAGGAAGGTAAAGAGAACAAGAGGAAAGGGAATAAACGGAAAGAAAAGGGAAGCTTACTTGATAAATATGATGAACGTTGGATGATTTGCCTTGAACAAAAGCGGACGGAATCCAAATGTTGATCAGTGGTCGCGTATTAACTGGTACTAAGCGAGGTCCAAAATCACCCAAGCTGACGGAATCGTCGGGCCTGGCGTCATCAGGAAGCTGAGAAATGAAATAAAATTGCAAGACAACAAAACAAGAATTTATAAAACGAAGAGTTTAATGTAAGCAAGGAACAGAACTAACACGTCTGTTTGGAAAGAACTTACCGGTCCTCTCAGATTTACCAATTCCTCTCTTAATCTTCTCAACTGATGTTCACGGACATTTAACATCTTTTGTAACCTTTCATTCAATTCAATTAATTCTCCATGCATATCAGCAACCTGTTAATTGTTAAGAAATCACAGGAATGAGTATTTCCCAAAATTCTTCAGGGTAACACTTTGTCATACACAAACACTAGAACTCAATTCAATCGATAAGAAATAGTATCCGGTTTAAAGTAAAGCAAAAGGAATTAATTTAAAAAGTCGTGAATCGTAAAAAGCTTAGAGACAGAGGAATGGTCAGTGATGTAAAGTGTACTATTAGCGCCCTGACAGTGGTGGCGTTAAGGAGTGGCCGCAATTGGGGGCCAAATTGGCTGACGGGGGTACAGACCACAAACTGAGACACCTCCGGTGCACAGATGGTCTGGGTAAAGTAAATTTATGGATGTTAAGGCATTCTAGCTAAGCTTTTCCCAAATGTTTTTCCCTTTACCCCGACGATGGACACTCTTGCGGTCCCGACGGGGGGTCAGTGCTCCTGGAGGGGGAGTTAGGTGCCCCTGGACCCCCGCAATGTCACCGCAGTGCACCCTGGGACAAACTTAAGTTATGTCGACCCCATTTAAGTCGATTCTTCCAATTGACTTTCGCAGTATAGGGCTAATTTCATAATTAATTAAAATAATTATTCATAATTAAAACTAATTATTCGAATAGTTATTCATAGTTAATTAAAATAAAATTTTCGCTCGAAGCGTTTAAAGGGAAGAACAGAACATATCAACAGATAAATTATGACATAAAATACTAACGCAGTTTTAAATAAGAGAAAATATCGACCTTGTCGAGCAGAGGTTCTTCATCAAAGTAAAACGTTATGGTGACGTCAGTATTTTCTGTTTTAAGTTTTCCGCAGTCCATCAATCTTTTGATGTTTTACCTGTCATTCAGTACTGTCACCGGAGCATTGTGCTTCAATTTCAAAGCACTAACTGATGCACCACCAGTATACAATTGGGTTTTTTTCAGAGGTTTTTTAAAAATTTATACGGAGATAAAAAAAAATTCACAATAAACTGGCCACAAACTTTATTGTCTCTACCTGAATCATTTTTTTCTCGAATCCCTTTTCTGCCTCCTCGCTATAATCAAATCAGAGTTTAACGAATAGTATTAGGTCAAAATTAAAAAGTGAAAAGCTTAAAGCTTAAACTAAAATAAATTTCTCTTGGTGTTAAAGATCGCGAATGAAATTTGCTAATAAAGTAAAATGGTTTGAACCTGGGAGAATCGTGACATGTTTGTGGAAGTTGATCGTCCAGGTGGAAGTGACTGACGTTTCGACGGCCTTCTCAAGACACAACCTGGACGATTAACTTCCACAGACACAGTTATTCAGTATAAATTAAGATAATTACTTTCTTACTTAGTTATAGTTAATTGAGAATCGTTAGATGTTTGTGGAAGTTGATCGTCCAGGTTAGTGTAGTCTTGAGAAAGACTGTAGGTGGAAGTGGCTGACGTTTCGACGGCCTTAGCGGCGGTCACCTTCAGAGTCAAAAAGAGCCTTTTGAACGACGAATCGAACGAATCAACGCCAAACGGACAATGCTATTTGGCTTGAAAACGAAACTCGTCATGTTAACAGCTTATAAGTAATATAAAAAAAACCAGTAGGAGTGTTTTATATCCGATAAAACACGTACTAAGAGTATGACACGGTCATGATTTACTTTGTATTTTCCTCATGAATTATTAATGAGTTTCTGAACCGTATCTAAACCGCTAGACGGTTTGAAACAAGAATCCATTCGAAAGAAATGTCATTTATACCTCGTGGATACAGGAAAGCAAAGAATTACAACTCTTCCAATCTCAATGTAGTTGTGAGTAGCAATTATTAGTCACGAGTAATAGTTGTGGGGTATTGCGAACTAAGGTATTAGAATTTTGCAGTTGTCGATTGGTGAGCTTAAAGTTCAAAAAGTTTGGGATAGCTCCATGTCTTTTTCACTTCTTGAGAAAGGACAGATCAAGCTTCTGTCCTTTCTCAAGAAGAGCAAAAGACATGGCGCTATTCCAAACTTTTTGAATTTTAATGTATTAGAATCGTAAAACTAATACCACTCCAAATGCATTTCAGTGCCTCTGTTTTGTGAAGTCTAGATTCAAGAAAGTTTCATTTCTTAAAAGAAGTGCAAGTAAGCATGTTGAACTATTTAAAACGGTTATAAATAGTGATAATTATCGCGCAAATAACAGCGCGAAAAGTTCGAACTTAAAGATATTAAATGAAGTCGTGATCAAGGCACTCAAAAACCATAGGTTCGCGCGCGGAAAAGCAAGTGTAGCATCGTTGGACACTACAAGCGATCGTATCATCTAAAAACGAGGACAAAACAAACACAACAAATACGATGATTTCCGATGGACGGATTCCAGAACGTTGAAAAATGTCGCAACTAATTAGCACTGCTGCAAAATTGGGAAAATGTGACTAATATTCCATGAATACCACGGTGCACTGTCCCTATAATGACTCTAATTTCCGGATGAAATACCTCGCACTACCGTCCATTTTCTGAATGGCTCACCTTGCACTATCGCCCACTTTACTTCTCTCTGGTAAAACTGGCAGATCATCATCTGGACGAATCCCTGGAACAGCTGAAAGAGAATTTACTTCAGCACATCAGAAACAAAGAAAAATCGATCCTGTAATATGACCAAGCTTTAAATTATCAATTCTACATCAGAATTATCTTCAGGGTAATATGAAACGATAAATTCACTATTACCCTACACTGCTGAAGTCAACTGAAAAAGTTGATTCGAACAGGATTTGAACTCGCACTTTCGGGAATCCGGTCCGCTGCTCTAGCTGTTGAGCTATCGAGTCTACAGGGTTTGGAGGCGAGTTATTATCCAACTGAAATAGAATTGAAACACTGCACATCCATCCTCGCAGGATAGCGTTATGTTGTCGCGAGAACATCTCGTGCACTCAAACTGGATAACAACTTGCCTCCAGTCCCTATAGGCTCGATAGCTCAACAGCTAGAGCGGCGGACCGGATATTCGAAGGTGCAAGTTCAAATCTTGCTCGAGTCAACTTTTTCAGTTGACTTCAGCAGTGTAAGATCATTGTGAATTTATCGTTTCAATTATTGTATACGATAATTTACTACTCTCCAAACCGTCGTCACTAAAGTAAAATCTGTGTGGTACAGAATACTGGAGCACAAATAAAACATGTCAGAGGTTTAAGTTTTAAGGTGGAGGGAGGTTAACAGAACTTTGCAAAAAGGAAGTTTACCAATATCTAGAGGTCCGTTTCTTCGCAAGGACTGAACAGCCGCCACATATTTTTTTAGTTGATGTTTCAACAAATCGTTTTCTCTGAAAAGTAAACATAAACAGGCTGAGTAAAGAACGACCAACCAATAGGTGAACAAATTGTGGAAGCAGAAGAAGGAGAAGAACAGGAGGAAAAGGAAGAACAACAACATCAGCAACTACAAGAAGAACAAGAAGAAAGTAATGAGGGAGAGAGAAAGAGACTAATTGATAAGTGACATAATGGTAAAAGATAATAGGATATGAAGATATACTATGCATAGTTTGTGGAACACCACGTTTTACTTTAATGCTTCAAAGGATTGAGGATATGAAGAAGCAAAGAAGACACGGAAAAAAAACGAGAACGGATATAGAGGCAAAGAGGAATGAGATCCAATAACGTGAAACAGACGGCAGAGGGAACAAAACACTCAAAGCCATTAATAAAAAGTTGTCGGACAAGGATTCGTTAAGACAACGGGTCATCATCTGGTCAAAGATTAAAATTACATACATGCTTTAAATACAATTAAATTATGCAAATTTGCAAAGTATTGTGCTGATCATGAGAACTTTCATTTCTTTACGTTGAATAAAAAGTTAAGGAGAAGAAAAAGGTAATGAGAAAGAAGGACGGGAAAAACGAAATAAAAAAGGAGAGGAAGAATTATGACGATAAGAAGAGAGGGTAGGAGATAATGGAGGGAAAAGAGAAAGGGGAGTTAAAGGAAGAGAAAATAAGCTACAAATAAGATGAAAATAAATAGTGAACTAGAAACAAGAAGAATACTCTTTCATTTTACGAACCTTGACAACGCTTGCACAGTTGCCAGGTGTGCCTCCTCCGAAGATCCTCTGTCTTTCTTTAAATCTTCTACTTGAAGACGAAGGCTGGCAGATTCTACCATTTCTTTATCCAAAAGCTGTCTCAACGACCTAATATGTTTAGGATAGAATACTATCATAAAACACGTTATCACGGGCTACAGTTGACGCTTCCATAGGCTTTTGCAAAATGTTTTCAACAAACCTGTTGCATTCTTCGGCTTCATCTTTTCTTAACATCATGGAGACTATTGCTTGTTTGAGTTCGGCTAAAGTTAAAGAGATGATGAGTGTCGAATTTAGGAAGGAAATACTTAACTGTTATTTCTCTACCACTTTCTATAAAGTATGACAACTTAACATTCTCGGTTTAATGTTATCATGAAATCTAAAGTCAACAGAATGAAAGCTTGAACGTTTGACAAAATTACGTGGGACTTCGTTTCTTATACATCTAATCACGATGAATAGCGCTGAAGATTTAATATTGATATTATATTCGTTGTTACAATATTCATTAATAATTCGTGAATAAATAGACAGGAGTAATGGCTATCTAACGAATAATAGTGAATCAGATACAGATATCCTGTTTACGCGCCTAGTTTCACGAACAACCACATTAACAACTACAGCAACAGCAGCAACATCAGTAACAACAGCAGCAACAACAACATCAGCAACCACAACAAGAACAACAACAGCAGCAGCAACAACAACAGCAACAACAACAGCAGCAACAACAACAACAGCAACAACAACAGCAGCAACAACAACAACAGTAACAACAACATCAGCAACCACAACAGGAACAACAGCAGCAACAACAACAACCAACAGCAGCAACAACAACAACAACAGCAGCAACAACAACAACAACATCAACAACCACAACAGGAACAACAGCAGCAACAGCAACAACAACAACAACAGCAACAACAGCAACAACAACATAAGCAACCACAACAGGAACAACAGCAGCAGCAACAACAGCTGCAACAGCAACAGGGACAGCAATAACAGCAACATCGACAGCAACAGAAACAGCAACAGAAACACCTACAACTTCCATTGTGGCCAGTCAAAAACATGCGCCCTCAGAAATAACATTATTCATCCGTACACTGGTAAGACATCTGATCTTACGACATAATATGATCAGCAACAACAAAGTTAACAAACCTGACGTCATTTCTTGAGTATCACCAGATTCTTTAGGCGGCTACCAACAAACAAAAAGGAAACTTAACAACCAAACAATAAAAAGCTGCTTACGTACATTATCGGAAATCAAACCAGTTCTTTGTTCTTATAAACTCACACTGGTGCGACCATCTCCCATTGTTCTAACAGCGGAATACCTGCAAGGCAAGAAATAAGATTAAGGTAAATAATTTTGAATTAAAAATGGCGATCTTTGCTGCTAAAACTGTTTCAATTTTACTGCAAATCTAAACAGCTGGCGTAAAGTCCCATGTTTTGTCGAATTTTTCTGAACACCCCTGAAACTTTACGGTGATACTTGCCATCGTGAAAACTAACTTGATGAAGTTTTAGAAGACTAGTTACCTGGTCAGTAACCAGGGAAACAACGAAGAGGATATTAAAAGAAATAAAATAACCAAGACAAGAAAATGTAAGCTATTTAACGTTTTTATAGACCTTACTTCTGTGTGTTGTTTGAATTTCCTTCATTTTTTTATCTTGTGTAGTTCAACCAAAACAAAAATTTATGTCACTGAATTGAAAGTTGTAATTAAGGTGTAATGGAGTTTACTCTCGAAAATGTCAGACTTTTAAGATATTTGTTGGTTGATATATACTTAAACAACCTCATTAATATATTAATGAGGTTGATTAGTTTGTTATCAACTTCGACAGAACAAAAGAAACTAAGCCAACGATGATATAATCGAAAGAACCCTTATTTAAGGTAAAAAATTAATTTGTCTTAAGCCAAACAATGTAACATCTGTAACTAGTAAAAACGAGCTTGATAATTCTATCAGTTCATGTGATCGTATTTTATTAGAAGGAAACTGAGTACCTGGTGAAGTCCTCTATTTCTCTGTGAACATCTCGTGAGGCTGAGAGAGCGGCTTCAGTAGCGTCGATCGCAAGGTTTGCATCTTCACTGACATCATCATCTGTGGTGAAACCACTGGTCAAATGTAAAAAATTGTGTCAGTAAAATGATACGTCGTGTTTCGTAGATAAAGGCTTCACTTAACTAACAAAGCACCTGATATGGTGCTGTTATCATCTCACTTAATTTTAAGTGGAAAACCCCGACCTTAATCCTTGGTTGGACTACGGCTCACGGTCTTAAAATGAGAGGTGAAAGTGTTACCCGAACAACACTGACACATAATAAAATTACAGTGCTGTGTAGGCAGCGTTGAAGGACGGAAGGGAAACGTTTCACTTTTCACTCCAACGAAGCGCTAGTTTTACTGCCTTAAAAACACTCGTCCAGGTTGGCGTAATCTTGAGAAAGACTGTTGCACTGACGTTTCAACGCCCTCGGCGTTAGTCGTATTAAAGTCACGACCGCCGCTGAGGCAGTCGAAACAATACAACCAACCTCGTAAACAGAACATTTTTTTGCTCCTCCTCACCTGCTTTGAAAAGACCCTGGTATTTATTAAAATCACATGACTACCAAAAATCTTGTAGTGACAAATTTCTGCTTAGGGTAGGAAGGGTCACATAACATTATCAACCCTCCGTACCCTATATCAAACAAAATTTGCCATAACCAGATTTCGATCTCAATTCCCAGTTTCATTGTATCCGTTCCTAAATACAGTATCTCTAACGTCAATAAACCACTGAGCTCGAACAAGCCACTCCACTTGCCTGGACACAGGTGAATCTCTCGTGAACTGGTCGAGCAGTTTCAATGTAACAGTATTAGAAACATCCACAATACCCTCGTTACCATGACTCTCGCTATCATTTGTCTCTTGCAAAGCGCAGATCCTGGCTTCATCAGGACAATTAACTGGAGTAAGTTCCACGCCACTAGTTAATTCAACTAGCGGCTCTTCGTCGATCGTTTGATCGCCGTCATCAATGGATGTATGTTTCTGGGAAGTTAAACCCTTTCCATTGTCTTCTAATTTTAGTTTTAATCGTTCATTTTGACCAGTCTTTTTTTTCGATAAATTATCTACGTCTTTCAGCATGTTGACAGGTGTGGTGTGCGCCCCACTTGGTTCGCTTATCGTTGTAGTTTGTGAAATACCGTAATCTTTTAGGTTTTGGTTCATAACACCAACAGATCCACCGGAATAATTATTTGTCTCATTTTGTGAAGTACCGAATTCTTCTCGGTTTTCGTTCGTTACATCAAGCGATGTATTTGAGTAAGTTTCGACGCCAGTTTTCAGCTCCAAAGAGACGATGGAATTTCCTGCAGTAGTATAATTCGCGGGTTTGGATATGGATAATGAATTTTCGGTCGATTTCGTGCTGGTGGGACTCATATAATTCTTCGTAAGTTTCTCACTTCTCTTTTCTTCCTCGTCGTTGGCACTTTTTGCCTCTTCCAAATTAAGATTTTCCTCAAAGTCGGCATTTTCGATGGATGCTATTGCTATGTTGGCTTTTTTCTTTTTCCGCTTCTTCTTCTGTTTGCCTAGGAAGGAAGAAATCATAACGACTGATATCCACCGATGGACGTAAGTGGTCACTCTTTATTGCATACCTAATTCACACTTCTATTTTACATTTCCTGCTTTTTTTGTCTTTTCCAGATATATATCACATTTCTATTTAAGGTGTAGCAATTCACCAAGCAGACGTAAGTTATATGTCATTTTGACACTCTCAAAGTGAATTTATACAATACATCTATAAATTTATATTATTCAATTATAATGATATCTCCGTTTTGATTGGTTACGAACAGACAGCTGATTCACAATGGCACGAAATTGTTACGTCATATTTACATTGGTTTTATTAGATTAACAAGCGAGAAATACTTTACCTGGAACATCTGAGTAAACGGGAAATGGAGCATATTGAGTGGGACCTGGTACCGAGAGCGAGGAAACGGGAGCAAGCTGATTACTCAATCCGGCGCTGGATGAACTCTAACAAGGTAATAGACACATTGCAAAGGTGAATAACGAAAATGAAAAACTGTTACCCTAGTCCCCCGTATATAAGCGCATGTGCCTATAAATGAAACTGCATGATTTCTTGATTTTCCAAGTGAAAATGGTCAGCTACAGCCCATTCTGTTCACCTGTTCTTGACTCTTAGAGCTCGCAGATTTTGATCTTTTCATAAAGCACGTGTTTATATGTGCTCATTGGTGCATACGCTAGTTTTTATCGCAGGCGCGCTTATATCTATTTATTGATTTAACCTTATTTTGACACGGTAGTTAACCAACCATTAACAAAAATATTTACAATAAAAACGTTCGGTTGTTTTTCATTAGTTAGTGCTTACACACATAAGAAGAAAGTAAGAACACAAGGTATTTCCGTAGTTTCGTAACAGCACAATAGCAGTCAGACATTTCAAATAAACGACAAATTTTTTAATAGTATACATGTTTCGGCATACTTCTTACTAGTACATACTTCATACTATTAGATCACTTCCACTGTACTGAAGATGGCATAAGTATGCCGAAACATGTATACTATTAAAAAATTTGTCGTTTATTTGAAATGTCTGACAAGATATTAAAAGCTATAAAACTATATATAATAATTACATTATTATCATTTAAAAATTGACATTATCTACAATAAGAACATTTGAAAAGTTAAAGTTTTCTTTGAATTTTAGTGTTCTAAGACTAAGGGCTTATTTTCGTAAGTGCCTTATCTTTTCGGGCAATTGGAAGATTGTTCCGGGTTGAAGCAGCAAAATAAATAAAACTTCTCTTCATCTCATTGGTTTTAGCTTTTGGTATGTATTACCAAATATTGACATTGATGGTATATTTGGCATTACACACATCGATTTTCAGGTGATCTGTGGCCGTACGTCATGCTTATGTAGTACGACAAATGCACCTTGAGCCCCATACGTGCTTCATTTTTCATGCTACATCTTACCTGCTTGGACACGTTGAATAGAGAATTATCAATATTTATAGCAAACAAAATTGAACTCAGCCCTGCAAGAGAATTAAAACAATAGAAAGTAATCGCAAACGACTGAGTGAAAGAGACGGGTGTTCGGTCAGTTTCAACGCGCTACTCTGAGATGGCATTAACTACCGTGCTGCTTGCCTCAATCTTCTCGCAAAAATCTGTTCTGGTTTTCCCAAGTCCAGCATATTTTTGACAAACTTCAGAATTGTTCTTCTCCTCTAAAATACAAGCTCGCTACTGTTACTGTATGTACATTCCTTATGTGATGAAACTATAAAAGTATTGTCGTTGAAAAGTTTCCCAGTTTTCTTATATTAAGATTCATATTCACGAAAATTAAAGGTAATGTAGTGGTTGGTGGCTTTTCTGCTGTTTGCTTTCTTTTGTGCGGATGTTATCACATTACGAAGATGAAATAAAAAAGTAATAAAGTACTTTTGCTGAGTAGTTTCGATTCTCTACAATTTATTTATTAGCAGGATGAACTTCCTAATCAAAACCAATTTTATCATGTCCGAATCACTACTAAGATAATTTAGCTATGAAGAACAACCGATAAACACGTGCCAGCTGCCATCATTGGAAGCATATTTGAGCGTTCCTCATCCATCAACAAAGCTTCATCTTCAAAATAAGAACTACAACAAAAAAATGAAAAGATGATTCAGGAAGTATTCACTGATATGCGTTAGCTTCTGATATTTATTGAAAAGTTACCTCAAGAACTGCCGATTTCCCAGAAAACTGTGTAGATATTTCTCTAAAGATTGCTCATTTAGAGCTGATCTAAGCCAAGCACGAGCTACAAACATTAATGACAATTGTTATGGTTTGTTATACTCATAAGACAAGTAAATAAACAAGTCATATGACATACAGGTGTAGATTTTTGGTTGCAGTTCGTTTGAGGAGTATAAGAGTATTTTGATAAGGAGTGTGTGAGTTCAATACAGCTGTAGCTGTCTGCATTAGTCTACTTACCTCTTCCAGCATCAGTGCTAACATTCTGCAAGGAATTAAACCTTCGAATCTCAGTTGGACTAAGGTGTCCTTTGAGAAATTGCCACCATGCTAGGAAGTCAAAAAAACATAATAGATTTGATAAAGAAGAAAGTAAGGGAGGGCAATTGCAGTGAGAAATAAAGAAAGGAAAAAAAATGAGAACCTAACAGAATTGAGAGGTGCTAAATATTAGAAATGATGCATTGAATATACTGACTGAAATCAAAATGCAAGAAGGGGAAAAATACATGGAAAGTAAAGCACAGATTTAGGGATGTGAAAAAAAGGAAAGGAGGAAAGGAAGGAAGGCAGACAGAAGAAAGAAGTGAGAGAAGGTCAGATGGACAGAAAGAAGGATGGAGTAATTAATAGATGGAAGTAAGAAGGGGTCAAGGAAAGAGAAGAAGAAAATGGCTGGAAGGAAGGGAAGAGATGAAAGGAAGAAAGTGGAGGAGAGAAGGGAGGGGCAATAGAGGAGGGCAAGAGTCACGAGGAAGAGGGGGAGGGAAGAGGAGGGAAGGTAGGGGTCAAACAGGGTAGGAGGAAAAGGAGGGGATGAATATGTAAGTAGTAAGAAAGAGAACTCTAATTACCTGATTCACCTTCTGGCCTCAGTAAAACCTGTCCAGCTACATGTCTAAAAAGACAAACATGCACTTAATAAGACTCAACACTAAACAACTTTAAACATTACATTCCTTTGCCTGATCATTACTAGATAACATACCTCAAAGGGTTTAATTTTCTATTTGACTTAATCCCAAACTGTAAACCTGCCTCCCACTGGGCACACAGACATGATACCCTAAAAACAACAATAACAATAACAAAAACAACAACTGGATTTAAGAAGAAAATCAGCAGGGTCTTATCTCCTTCAGGACTGGTGGCTCTCCACTTAAGGAGTAAAATATTCTGGTGTTAGCCAGAGTAAAATATTAAAAGCCTTATGCCATTACCAAGAATATAACCAATAATTCTACTGCAGGATCACGCATTAACATGACAATGTAGGTAATCAGTAAGGGATCTGTTGCTCACAAATCAATATTCCTGCTGCCATTTCCAGAATTAAAGAATAGTTTTTTGAGTATTTTTTTTTTTAAATTTTATTCCATTGACCCCAGATAGGTTGCAAACCTGACTCAAAATATCACTCTGTCTAACAATGAGCAAAGCAACTAATATTTAGGTGTATTTGAACTCGGGTGAAATTGAAAAGTTGGAAATTAATGCTACTCCGAGTTTTTGTGAACCCAAATGGTCAAATAGAAAAATCTACCTGACTGCGGTGGGAATCGAACCCAACGACCTTCGGTGATCTAGTCCGACGCTCTACCAACTGAGCTACAAGGTCAAGTTGAGAGCAGGTCGTGGAAGATAGTGTTTTATACTTCGAAACTTATCACAAGTTTCTTCTGTACGAAAGTATTCTAATATTATAACTAATATTTAGAATGAGCAAAGCAATTTTAATTTAAAATATTGAAAATTTGAAGCTTACCTACTATCACCATCTGTTGCCAGTTCAGTTTTCCCACCAAACCTAATTTGACACTAAAAATAATGCTTTTATTGTAGTGATCAATGTTTTAAATATTACCCAACTTTTCAATTAATTACCATTACTTTTTTCAAATAATTACTTTCCTGGTTACTTGATCATAAATGAATAAATTACTTCAAAATAACTATCATATTACAAAGGAAGTTGGAATTACTTGTGAAAAATTACTTCCCTGTACAACAAAAAAAGAAAGAAGTGAAACTCAGTTCAGCATCTGGCAGATCACATGGATGAGCAGTGTTAGATACCTAGCAGATTGGCCAATCAGGTGAAAGCATAGATAAATATAATCAATAACAAGATTTTTGTCCTCTGTATTTACTATCATACTTAAGTATTATATAACACATAATAGAT
>JBAHVQ010000456.1:602398-615703 GCA_036872915.1 Nanipora kamurai | reverse complement strand
TGGGTTCGATTCCCGCCTAGGGCTCAGAAATCGTTTTTCTGAGGATACGAGCTTGACGAACGTCCACTGTTGTTCTACCACTCAATATGTTACGAAAGAAAGTTCTCGCGGTTGCCATCACGAAACTATGCACGAAACACGGTGACCAACCTTAAGCGTTTCTTTTCTTTTTCACTGAGAAACTAGATATATCTCTGATTGTTAATTACGGCCCAAGAATAGAACTTCTTGGCAACTAGCAAAACGTTTTGTAGCCTACAAGGAATGATATAGTTGATGTGGAGAGTTGGGTCGATACTTATTTTTCATATGCTTTCTCTACGAGTAAACTCAATCTACAGAGCGTAGAAAGTGTAGGTGTCGATTCCCGTTGGGGAACTCACAACTTTTCTGAGTTTTCATAAAGCTTAAAGAACGAGCCTTTCGTTGATGCTTTCTCTACATTCGATGCGCTGGCCTAACTCCCAGACTTTTGACGGTTTCCGAGGGAATCTCTCTTGGAAATCGTTGTGGAAATTTTAGATTAATTCTGGTGCACTCCATGCCTATTTTCACTGCTGTTATAACATACCTGCAAGAAACCATGTCTGATTATTCACCTGGCTGCGTTGAGAATTTGTTCACATATCTGGAAGAATATGCCCTCGCTCACAGCATGCTGATGTTTTCACTTCACGTTCTCCACACGTTCAAGTCGAATTATTCGGGGAATTATTTACCTTCTACTTTTGGTGTTTCCAAGTTATCGAACCATCGCAAAAAAAAGTGAAATTAATGAAGAATGCTACTAGGTGTAGGGTAAAAAAAATTGTAAAAACCTGGAAGCTATATTAACTACCGAAAATGAAAGGAAACAGACCATTAATCTTTTGTGGAAAGACTCTTCGTTATAGGACGTTTTCCCGCTATAAATCGCTAAACAGTAACAGCGATAGTACTGTTGTTGTTCACAGATATCTATTACCTCAAAGAAGCGAATATCCCGTCCAACCAGCACTTTTACATTAAGCAAATTCAGATTTTTTGTCATTGCAATGTTCCTCGTTAACTACTAAAGAACTCTAATCTGCCCAATGCTGATAAAACTTTTATTCTCTTTACCGCACTTGAATTACACGGTTCACGTTTTCCATGTAAGAATGAACAACCACCAATAACAAACCAACAAACGAAATCCGGTGTAAACGTATGGCATATCAAAATATTAATGAAATCTTTTCAGATTTATTCTTAACAACTTCAAACATAACGATTTGGTATGAAGGTCGCTGTCAAGAGGTTGCCCATCTTTATATCAGAAATTCTGTCAGAATTAAGATTACCACAATTGCTGCCAGTTAGTAGTTCATATAATCCGTTTTCATTTTTCTACAAACGAGAAACTCAACATCAGTCAACGTGACAACCAGTTCTAATGAAGAGTCGTATTTTTGACTACGAATTTTGATTGAGAATACTCTCGTCAAGCATTCTCAGAAACACCATTTCTGAAACACAGACGCGGACACTCTGACCAGTGAGCAAGCGACACTTAGATGGTATGCTAAAGCGCTAGTTCAACATATCTGCTGCCTATGTGGTAGCCACGATATGGTAATAATATGGCTTAACGACCATCGATATATCATCTGTAATTACACAAACCTCCCACATTTAGATTTGGTTATACCATTCCGGCAGCACACATGACAAACCAACACCTAAGTTCTCCATCTGACTCTCGGTAACTCAATGGTTAGATTCTCACCTCGGGCTAAGAGATCTAAGAGCGGGAGGTGAAATTAACCCCCTGGCCTCAGCCTAGATGGGGCGCCAAGACAGCGTCAGAAACTCACTGGGACCCGCCATCCAATTACCTTGCCCCCTTTCCTATAATTGCCTTTTGACGGGCTTGCATTGGCGATTCAACTTTTCGACCAGTAGTCAATCAATGCAGCCACTCCCGTTGACTGTAACGTATAACTTTTCTATCAAAATGTCTTGAAGAACATTTTTAATTTCGTTATACGTTTTAGTTCGTCTGAATCAACTTAATAAACCATTTTTAACAATCCCTCAAGTACCTCCATCTTTAAACCTCACTTACCCTCACTTTGTTCTTGATCATCATCTTCATCATCAGCTTCTTCGTCATCCTCATCTTCATCTTCATCGCTCTCAAATGTATTATCCGGAATATCATAGACTCGAATTACACCCTAAATGACATATGGATGATTCAATTTCCCTTCCTTGGCGCCAGCGTTCTGGCTACGTTGAAAAACGAGAGGGAAAGAAATTTCCACATCGAGTTTCGACTACCGCAGGTAAACATCCACGTTCCAGCAATCCAGACAAGAAATTTACCAGGCTCCTCGCGATACGTAACCATAACAGCGCGTTTACTGTACAGTGCCGCTGACCGTATGAGATGATAAGGAAAACAAGATTAGACGAAAAGGAAAATCATAAGGCGGTAACTGAGAACCTATTCTCATCCGCGAATTATTCAATATCCGGGTAAGTCTTTCAGCAGGTTACTGAGCCAGAAATCGTTCTTCTACAATAAGGTTTATGAAAGTAAAGATATTATTAATCCTTTGACCGCCAGATTTTCTTCCTTTGACGAGTAAAATCTGCCAGAGTGAAATAATAAAAGTTCGACGGTGGTCGACTGTGGCGGTGAAAGAGTTAAACGCTTTTCTTTTTGGATAAGTCTATATTAGCTCACCTTATTTGGATCCTTCAATATGAGATATTTTCCCTCTGATAAACCCATGCAGTAGTCCACAATACAACGTATTATCCCCCAACAATTGTCCATACTTAGGTTCATTTGACTGGCCAACTCTCGCGGCCTGAATTGCTGAGTACCCAGAATGCAGTGCTTCGTTGAATCCAAGAAATTCTTTCGTGAGACGTAACTGTGTAAATCATAAACAGAACAAGAAGACTTATACCCAGGGATTGAGGTTTTCTCTACAATAACAAGTTGTTTTCTTACCACAAGTTAGTACAAGTGTACGGAACAGTATACCAATTTCCTTACTCTTATTTAAAACAGAGGAATAAAAATCGAGGTTTACTGAAATGTTGAAGACCGCTGGACGATACGTTACAGAGGGAAGACGAACCGAAGGTGCAACTTCAAAGCCATCAACAAAGTGGAAGCCACGATTTTGGGGAACTACTCGGGTATTCTACAGACTGAGCTACGACGGGCATAATCAGTAGACTGCTCACAAACTAAGGGCGGATGTATTGACGATGAACTTGTTTATTTGACTTCGGAAATTGCTGTTTTGCATTATGAACGCCTTTTCATGTATCGTGTTGTTCAAAATGAAGAACACCAAGGACTCAGAAAACCGCTCACCTTGGTCGGTCAGACTCGCCTTGCTCTGGCGTCCGAGTTCTGGTGGCTCAGCGGTTAGAGCGTCTGCTGGCATTCGGGGGATTGCGGGCTCGAATCCTGTCTAGAACTCCGAGCTTTTCCGAGTTCTTGGCACTCCGCAGCTCGAACAGCAAGATATATCGAAAGACGTTGATAGTGAACTTGTAGACTCTTAATTATGTCACGACCGTAATCGGTCGCATCAATGCAAATATTAAATTTAATGTCGAATGCAATGTCAATCCACACAGAAGAAAACAGAAAATATTTGAAAATTCCAACGCTATTGTTTGCATTACAACAATATTGACCACTCCAAAAACCCCAGAAAGACTGGGCTCTAGATAACCAGCGCGAGCTATGATTGGTCATAGTAAACCTTCAGCCAATTACAGCTCGTGCCCAGTCCCAGTCTTTTAGGGGTTTGTGGAGCGGTCAATATAATTACTCGTACACTTCAACTAGACCACAGAGCCTCCAAGATATTCTCTTTCTCACTACGCCATGACATTCCGGTAAAATAACGGAATGGTTTTATTTCTTTTAATGGATGACTGAGCCACCAAAAAATGTGAACGGAAAAGATTCCTTATTTTTTCGATTGAATGGCATTTATACACGGTAAACCTATCAGTGTTAGTTGTAAAATGTAAAAAAACAGGAGCCGTGTTGTCTTCCTACTTAAATAATTACATAACTACTAGAGCTTTATCTAATAAGATGCAAAGTTTACGCAGACTAGTACTTAGTAAAAGAGCCTGTCAAAGAAATGATACCCAAGACTGGTGATCTATGATCTACCATCAGAAACAAGAAGGAAGAATGACAGCCCGTTAATAGATCCCTTCTCAAGAGGCATTTAAATTGGCTGCTCACCCAATTTTTAAATACTCCGAGCCAGATAGAACGGAGGCAACCGTCCATTTAGCCAGTTTACAACCATTATTCTTCAGCTCTGTGGCAAGAACAGCCCCACGTTGAGTATCCAGTTTCTGGCGCCAATCACCAACTCCGGCCTGGGGAAAGAAAAGAAAAACGAATACTTGTGTTTTCTGTCAAACTTTCACGTTTGAAACGTAAAGAAACCGATGTGTAATGCATAATGTGGAAGTGGAAACACTCAGTTCAAGAAAAAAATACTGGAGAGAAGTACCGATGATCTGAAGTGAACACACGTCAGTGTAATACTGTTTCGGATTTTTCACAGTTTCTTTTTCAAAATCTTGACTGTGCGATTGGTTGCTGCATCAAGCTTCAGCCAATTAGTAAAAGGCTTAATTCCTACGCACTATTTGTGTTATCATTTTCCTCTTAAAAATATAAAAGTTGGGCTATTCAAACAAAACTCAGTAATCTGAAAATCGTTCGACAGCTCTGGTCTCTGTGATATTGGTGTGCATCCGACGTTGGGGCCGGTGGTCATTTTGGTTTTCTTTTTCAGAACATACCTTAGATTCCCATTCGTTGAGAGCCTTAACATTAATAAAAGTGCCACCCGGCTGAAGAACTGCGTCGTGCTCACACCGCACCACGACTTCAATGTTATCACCAAGGTTCCACTTTCGATACCTGCAGAGAAACATTTCAGGAAACACTATGAAATATTAAGTTTATTGAGCATTGAAGCCACGTCTGGTGTTTAGGGCACGTCCGGTGTTTACTGTACGTGTCCATTGTCCATTAACCATTTCAAGTTTTATTTCGATTGAAACTGAGATAAGAGCGTACGGGTGATAATCAAAAGACTTGGGGCAAGTCTACAAAACACGAAGCTCTCTGTAGTGTCTCATAAAAACAAGTTGTGTCTATATAGCTCCCCACCATGAAGAAATTCCTGGCAGAGACCCTTTAAGTATTTGACTTTGGCTAGCAATAGAAGACTTTAATGGTCGATGGGGAACCTTCCTTCAGGAAAGGTTAAGGGAGCACACAAATAAAGGTAGTCGACCGCTGAACTCTTGCCTTACCGGAGGTCTCCCTTGACGAGTAAAATCGTTAAGTGTAAACCAGAGTTTCTATTGAGAGTACGAAAATCCTCGAGTGGAGGTCCTAAAGTTGCATTTTTCGCAGCTGGTCCCAGTTAGATCTTACTAATTAAGGTATACCACTCTGATGACAATGATGTACTTTAATTATATAAAAATGGGATGCTGCGTAGGCAGTATGAAACAGCACAAAAAGTTAAAAGGCTTGTAGATTGCTGAATTTATGATAAAGAATTCTAACATTTCGAGGTAATGACCCTTCGTCAGAAAGTGAACCAAGTTCCAAAATGAACTCGTTTTAGAACTCGTCTCACTCTCTGACAAAGGGCCATAGCTCAAAACGTTAGAATTCTTTATCATAAATTCGGCAGTCTACAAACCTTTCAACTTTTTATACTTTAATTAGTAAGATCTAACTGGGAACAGCGACGAAAAATGCAACTTTAGGACCTCCGGCTGGGAAACGAACACGCGACCCTGAGAATCTAGTGCATTGCTCCGCCAACTGAGGCAAAAATGTAGGCCGTGGCTAAGTGTATAGTCACGAATTCTGTATTTGAATGGATGGTATTGGTAATGCCTGAAGTGAAGGGTGAAGTAAAGGAATATTTCGCATTTACAACGGCCTTCGTAGCTTAATTGGCAGAGCACTGCACTAGATTTGCAGGTGCTAAAGTTTCATTTTTCACATCTGGTCTCGGTTGGATTTTAATAAGTACGTCATTTTGACACTCAAAAATTTGTTTCATCTATTATAAATTCATGTGTCGAGTGTAAATACCTAATACTGAGAATACACCCCCGTAGGGAAAGTGTTAAGCTCAACCTATCCGGAGGGTAGACGAAGTGATCTACACCGTAAGCTATCCTTTAAAAGCATTCTCGTCAAGTTACCTGTAGCCGACTGAGGCGACTCTCTCCTGTTCATTTTCTTCAGATACAACAAAAGGATTGGGCTCATCAAATTTCTCTGGTCCCTCCGACCGTTTCAACACTTGCTGAGAAAAGTTTTGGTTAATAAAAGTTGCTTCGAGAGCAAGGTTGGTTGCGGAGTTTATTCCTTTTTCTGTGCTGTCATCTGTAGGTGTCTCTACCGCAGTTTCATTCACTGTCAAAAGATCTAGATTAAATGAAGAAGATGTATATCAGGGAAAGATGCATATTTTAAAACTACTGTAACTGCTAGTCTGTAACTATTGAGCTATGCGGACTGAGATGGTGAGTGAAAAAGTTTCACATATGTACAACCGATAACCTTCTGACGACCAGTGGGACACTCCAACCATTTAGTTGCATGGACTGAGACGCTGAGCAAGTGTTACATATGTGTACCACCTGGAACCTTCCAATGACCAGTGAGGTGGTTCAATCACTGACCAACAAAGACAACGAATTTTGCACCTGTGTACAACTTGTATGGATAAACCCATGCAGGTGCATAAATCTAGATGAATAACCCTTGATTACCACCTACCAAATGCTGAGTCATCTCTTTTGTCAAAGAACAATTTTTTACCAACACGCTATAAGAAGGAAATTCAATTTTGTTAAAATTGCTTTTAAAAAAACATATCTAAAAGCACACAACAAACAATGTCCCACAATTCCCACCTGAACAATAATATCCCATGAATAAACAGATCTGGTGCAGGTCATTAGTGTTGATATGATAGCATCAGTTGCAAAGACATTTCCTTTTGCCAAAATCTGAAGAAACACAAAAACAAAAGCTGTTGATCACCGGTTAAAGCTCTGACCAAATAGTATTAATTGTATTCAGAAGGCCTTGGTACTCTTGCTTTTTCAAACTTTAAAAAATGGCGAAAAAAATTTTAATTCCAATATCCCCATCAGAACTTGTTTCTACAACAAAAAACCCAAAGGCTACATTAAACTGCTGACTTACTTTTCGTATGACAGGATCATCTGTGGTTGTTACTTTGTGAAATGTTCTGTTAACCATTGCCAAAGGAACCTCAGTCTTGATGTTCACACGGTCATAAACTTTATCATAATATTCCAGTTCACCACACTTCACCCTGTTGAAACATTATACAGTGGGACTAAAATTTGTACCATCAATAAGCAATATTCACAAAATGAGTGACCATTTCACCATATATTGGGATAATAAGATGCAAGGCAAAATCAGTAGTCTCAGTATTCCAATACATAATGGACACAAATCTTGTTTGTAATTAATTACCATATTTTGCAGGTGATTACCCACACATTCTATTACCTACACTCATGAAATTTGGTCCCAAAACAAATTTTTGCTCGCAGATTACCTGCACTGGAAGATTACTTGCACCCAAATCTGACCCCCCAGAGCTTACTTTCATTCCATAGACATGGAAATCTTCCCAAAAGGTTAACACTTTTTTTCAGTTTCAAGTTTCAACTGGCAATTACCATACTTACTAACACTCAATTTGTTTTATGTTATTTGGTTTATTTAAAGGAGTCTCTGTTTTGAAGGGTTCTTTACAACCTTTACTTATCTTGATTAATCTGAAAAAATATTTTCAAAATCTTCATTTTCCATGTTGACATGGACTTCACCATTGTACTCACAAGTATACAAAAGTGCTTCCATAGGAACTGTACAAACAAACTTAGACTGTCAATGTTTTGAGAACAGTATGGCCAAATTAGATTCATTAATTCAACAGAATGCAGTAAAACAAGAGCCTCTGGATGAGAGCTGTACTAAATTGCTGTTAACACCTGCTACCATGATAAATGTGATGACACAATGGCAAATTTACGAGATTGTTTGCGCAAATTTCTTTTAAATGTTTGTCATGGAAAAAACCACCATCACACTACATGCACCGTACCATTATCTACAGCAGCTTCAAAAAAAAACATACGGTGCCTCTAAAATATATACTAAGTATCCTTTGACATCAGGAAAAGTAAAAAACAAAATATTTTACCAATAAAAACTCATTGCAAATGATTGATCCCATCTGGAAAGAGCTAAAAGAATTGTTGAAGATTCTATGAACTTACAAGTCTTCTGGCTCCTCCACATTAGGTAAACTCAATTTAGAAAGCCTAGGGAAGTCCATTTCTTCCAAAACTTTCCACTCTTCTCTAACCATAACTGAAGCACTCCGGAACTTCTGTGGACCCTGTAGAACAAAGAAAAACAAGCCTCTTTCCTTCACACATATGTTCAAGAATTTTTTCATAAATCGCTTTAATCTAGTTTTCAAATAATGAACAAACTGAAAATATATTAATATAAATTACTTAATATTACTATAAATCCATTTCTAAAACAATGTTTTGATTTACCATACAAAATAAATATCATGCACTAATTACAGGTGTCTCTGTACCAAAACACAATTTGGAAGCAATAAAATACTGCAACTAAATCTAGAAATGCATGCGCATTCTTTTGACCTCTCCAAGCAACAGTATCTTTTAAAACCATTGATCCTTTTTATTTGATGCAGAGCTTCATGCAATTATATCACTGTAGTACACCTTATCGTACTGTTTGGTTTGATAAACCAAAGTGTAACTCTCATTCACTTTTCCAAATCATTCTTTATTTTTCTTCAAATTTTAGGTAATCTTAATGTTGGTAATGAAGGAATATAAAGTAATCTACCTGATTTCTACGGTCATGCCAATTAGAGCGATTAGCATATTGTTTCTGAAGCTTTCGGTTCAACCTCTTGTCACGACTTTTCATAAGGTTTTGCATGCCTGCTTGCTGACGCTGCATCTGTCGCTCTCGATCACGCTTAATGTTCCTCTGAAAATTAAGGAAATAATCACCATTATACATCACTATTGTATTACTGCATGGATAGAATTACTATGGCAATGATTTGACATAATAATTAAGTTACATTGTATTATTTTGTTGCATTTGTAAAATAAAACAAAAATACTCAATGAGAAACTTTCCAAACCTGATTAAATCTAGCTCTATTCCTCATGTACACAGGTTTTTGAGGTCGACTTGTGTCAACCAAATGGAAGCTGGACTCATCTTCTTCATGATAGTAAGCATATTGACTTCCTCCTCCAAACTGGTTAAGATATTTATCTAAAGAAATAAAGCATTTAATGGTTAAGGTAAGTCAAACATTTAATGGTTAAGATGGTTAATAGGAAAGGTATATAAGAATTAATGTCAAACACTTTTGTGATACTGTATTAATTTTGACTAGAGTTTTTGAAGATTGTTTCTAGATCGACTTCTGATTTCCCACCAAACGATATCCTGAGAAGTACAAGCCCACGACTGGCTTATTCATCCTGCGGTCTGCTAGTGTGCATTGATCATAAGAACTTATTGCAGCATTTCTTAAATGGTGGGGTGTCACTTCAAAGGGGATTGCAGATAAATTTCAGGGGTGAAAAGACTCTGACAGTTTGTATGTCTTGTTTCCTTGTTTAAGTTATAGTAACCCAGTCAACAACTGGTTCAATATACTGTTAAATCTTGTTCCTAACTAGAATAGGACATTATGTTACAGTTATACAACTTCATATACACCAGGAATTTCCCTCTTATTATAGCTGTTATGTAAAATCTTACCCAGGGCAGAAAGCATGGACTTGTGCAAGGTCATATAAAATTGTTGAAAAACGTTGGTACCGCTGCTACTCTCACAGACCTCAGCATATTTCTAGGGTAAAGTTTATATGGAATATACCTTGGTCCTGAGAAAAATCACTGATACTTGTCATGTAATAATGATGATAATTATTATAATAATAAAAATAATAATAATAATAAAAATAATAATAATAATAATAATAATAATAATAGGAGAGGTTGTCACATGCAAGTAGTACTGTTACAAAACCATAAACTGAGAACAATCATATAACAATTATAATAACATTAATAAGAATTATTACAACAATAGTCATCTTTACTCATTCAATAAAAATGCCAATGGAAAAGAATGACAATTTACTATGACTTTTCACAATAATCATCAGTGATTATTCAGATCATGCCTAGTAGTATCTAACAGTGACTTACTTTGGTATCTTCTATCTTGGTATGATGTCCCGGACCAATCAGATATCTAAACAAACAAATGACTAAAATATTTTCATTGATAGTTTGTAACTAATCCTATGAGATTCAAAAGACAATGAAACAGCAGCCACGTTGGTACCAAATACAATAGAAGTTAATGAGATTCTTTTGTTGAAGTTCCACCAATGAGGCTGCCGTGAGGTCATATACAAATGAACAATACTACAATACTAAAATACTAAAATCCAGAACCAGCCAACAACTTAAAAAAATAAAGGAAGAAACAAACTCCGAACAATAGTGTCATCTTGATAACTCAAGATATGAGCTAAATCAAGCGAATTACAATGAAATATTTGGTCTTTATTTCAAACACATAATCAGATATCATCAGACTCAAGTCTGTCTGATGATGTCTTCGAAATAAAGACGAAATATCACAATTTCATTGTAATTCTCTTGATTTAACTCATATCTTGAGTTATCAAGATAACACTGTTGTTCGGAGTTTGTTTCTTCCTTTACTACGATACTAGCTGCCAGGGTTTTTTAATACAGTTATAAAAATAATACTCTACAAGTGGCTGACGACTCGTGGTAAGCTGTGAAAACTTTCAAAAACCTCCATGATAAAAAAGAAAACCTTTTTGCTATAATTTCGGGTGCGCAATGCCTCGGAGCAGAATGACACGTGTTAACTTGTAGATATCAGCCAGTCTCCCACATAATCAGGTCCAGTTTCAGCAAAATAAACGCTATTTTTTGTCTCACCTTTCCTAACCTGTCTGCTTTTGAAAAAGGTTGATAGGGGATTCCTTTAAAAGCATCTGAGACCGAAGTGGGTCCCCAGCCATTCGGATTATCTTCTATAACTGGAGCAACAAAATGAGATCTTTCCGCCATTTTGGAAGTTATGGGGATTTGGATAGCCACGTAATGTTACGACACAAACCGAGAATAGATCGATACATTAGCGACTATAAGCCGAACCATATATAGCACAAATATTTATGGGTGATTTTCCAGAGTAAGATTTGCCGTGAAGGGTTTATAGCATAACAGTGGCATATTTTTTGCTATCGAGTATTTAAAGGTTTTTGAAAACACTTCATAACAGCTTGAAGTGATCAAGTTCCTAGGGAGACTTGTTTTCGAGATGATATTTGAGTAATTTTGGCCTCCCTTTGAATAGAAATTTTGTTTGATATTGCCTCAAGAAGTCGGAATGTTTCCGCACTAAAAAATTGATATGGAAAACAATTTCCTCATGGTTTACTTTTCAATTTCATAATATGCGGAAATATGTAATTGTTTTCAATATTTTACCCCGCCCACTTATCCATATTTGGAAACGACAACAAACCAACCCGCACTTTATGAGTCGACGCTTCTGGTAAATTATACAGAAGAAAGGAAGAAAGCGTGCTTACAAAAGGTAGTCACAAAGAGCGACGCAGAAAATCAGAAAACAACGCGGAACTTGAAAACTCAGTGAACTACAGAACTGAATTCGACTAATATTTTAGCACCAACTAAAAAGCTGCCAGTCTCACAACCTATGGCATTAACGCAGCGGAGAATATCTGGCGAGCTGGGAGATATTCCTGAGCGATCTTTCTTGCAAAGGATGTTTGCTCACGAAGATCCCCATTTGGATGAAGATAGTCTTGGATCAAATGAAAACAACCCGGCTGAATCAAACACTGAAGAGCTACATACAGGTATTGTCGAAAAGCCGTTTGTAATTCCCAGTTAATGGTATTATTTTTAAACTGGCTTTATTGACACTAAACTCTTTACTTTTTTTGCTCTACAGTATAGCAATGCTAAAAATGTATAAAAAAAACCACATGCACTATTTTGAATTTCAATTCACCGTCGAGGAACTTATTGTGAAGGTTTTTCTGTTAAAATTTCATTCGATCTAAAATTGCCCAAACTAAACAGCTTTGGACCAGTTGTTTAGTATTCATCGGGCCCACAGGTGTCCGATATTTATGCATCTATATTTGCGTGCAAGCGAACAAGTGGACCTCTGAATTTTTCTTGGTGTTAAATTTCAGGCTTCGCTTTCATTTCATGCATGTCAAAGATGTTGTAGCTTATCTGTCGAACAAATGAGTATGTAGAACAAAGCTAGTAGGATATTGCACCAATGGACCTTGAACTTCGTTGGTTTTGCTCCAAAGTTACACCTTCGAGAACAAAAAATACTGAATTAGTAAATATTCAGCATATTTCGTGTTGCAAGAAAAGCTAGAACTTTCGAATAATTACTGGTTCGGAACTTTGCTTTCGATTACAATTAGAAAAGCATACAACAGAAGACGACAGTTTCAATTCAACTCGAACGAATTTCCGTGTGTTTTCGCTTGCAATATTATCCGAACTTAAACTGCAACTGTGCTACGAAAACATTGATAAACCCGCAGGTTAAGGATATGATAGACTTAATAATCTTTCTTCTTCTTCTGACTTAACCTCATGCTTGAAAAATCATATTTTTAATAATTATAACATGTTTTATTCTTATAAGTCTAACAACACCAACCAACTTTTAATTATAGAAGCAGTACACATTAAGTTTAATAAACCAGAACTCAACTCAGGTCTTAAGGCTACAAAAGAATTGTCTCTTTTTAATTAGGTTTCACTGTAGTATACTTTTTTCAGCCTTGCTATTTTTCCTTAACACTTTATGTCACATCCTATGACTACCAGCTGCCATATAATTATTCTTATTAATCAGCATTTGATATGTAACATAGTCAGGAAGGTATTCCTATTCTTCACCGATGATGTCATCACAGTTGTTGTAAGTATATATAGATCTAGGTATGTTCATGTAAAGTTACTTGGTCTGATGATGATTTTGTGATAAATGGAAATATTACCATTTCACTCTTGTTTTGTCTTACATAACTTCC
>JBAHVQ010000456.1:539078-559424 GCA_036872915.1 Nanipora kamurai | reverse complement strand
ATTTCCCAACAAACAATGACCGACGCATTTCCCAACAAACAATGACCGACGCATTTCCCAACAAACAATGACCGACGTATTTCCCAACAAACAATGACCGACGCATTTCCCAACAAACAATGACCGATGCATTTCCCAACAACTTCAGGCAAGCATCAGATACTCGTTCATCAGCGCATTCGTTCACAGGTATAAATTACCAAGGATGACCAGCATTTTCAGAGAGGTCTAATCAGTGTATCACGATGTATGTATTAAATATCATTACTTGTCGAGTGTAACTTTTGATACTTCCTCACACAGACCTCACTTTCAGTTGATGAATAATTTTTGTACACTTTCAGTTATGCATAACAACAAAACTTTACATTAAAGTATAAGTTACATATAATTTGAACCTACATCTCTGAACCACGGTCATCTGAGGAAATCCTAGTGAAACCTGATGCAGTCAAAAGTAAATAAAATAAAGTCTAAATTAGCTGTTGAGTAAAGGTAATTTATAAGACTACATACGGTACACTATGACCAAACAAATTGCTGTCTTCCTTGTATACGTAGAAAATCCTTATTAAAATAGCTAATAATTTTTTTCATTATCCTACAGGCTTTACCAATCATAGCATTATTTTCACATGTACCTCTACCTTTGACCACCTCAATTAACTCTTTCCAGTCCAAATCCAACTTCTGCTATTTTACCCACATTTCTATCCCCACAGATATACAGAATTCATGACCATGCTCTTGGCAATGACCTTCTTGGCTCAGCTGGCAGAGCACTGCACTTAATTTGTAGGGTTGTGGGTTTGATTCTCAGCTGGAGGCCTTAGAGTTGCATTTTTGGGTCTTAAAAGTATACCACTTGGACACTCAAAAATTTCGTTCACCAAATAAAAATATCATCTCATGTTATTGAGAGTAAATGCCAAATATTCTTTGAATACACCCTTTTGCTATTTTACTCGGGCTAATGCTGATCGATTTTATGTGACAACCAGAAACATCATAGAAGGAAAAGAGTGAAATTAAAGAGCCACAGACTGTGGTAATAGGATACAATAGTAATTAAAAATGTCAAACAATTACAAACAAGTTTCAGAACTTATGACTTCCTCAAACTCACCTTCACTAATCTTCAGTTCTGGATCTTCCTGATCTGCTGGCAGGTTAACTGGGTTATATGTGGACTGTGGTGGGTACAAAGATCCACCAACATTTGGACTGTCTCGAGCTTTTGTTGGATTCAACTTATAAACAATTTCTGGCACACTGTCTTTCACTTTCTTCAGGGTATCCAAGAATGATGGTTCTTTCTCTGTAAGTAGAAAAGCATCTCAGGAATGAGTGATGGCTGTACCAATTGATCACCTAGTCAATCAACCAATGTTACCAGTGATCTTATTAGGCTGGTGTTTAGATTAGGGTTGGGGTTGGGGTTGGGGTTGGGGTTGGGGTTGGGGTTGGGGTTGGGGTTAGGGTTAGGGTTAGGGAGGACAACAAGGAGACTCTCTCTGTAACTAACAACAAGACTGCATTTTAGAAAATTCCAAACTTTCACTGTTAACAAAAAAGTTATGCTTGGTAGAAAAAAATGCAACCATACTTGTAGGTTGTGCTCCGCTGTGACCAAAACCTTCCATTTTCTTGCCAGATTGATTTGGGGCCACTGGAAATTTGAAGATAAAATATTTAGTACATAATCATACATTGGTAATATATGTTGATTAACACAATTACATTAACATGATTATGACTGGACTTTGGTTACTCTCTTGTGAATTCTCATGAGGAAAAAGATTAGGGAATTTGTAAACTGTTAAGGTCTAGGCTCACACAAAGATTGCTCACGTGCACTTGAGGAACATGTGGCTTGTATCATGGAAATACAACGGGAGGACACACCAAATTGTCTGCCACATTTTTCTATTCTACCTGAATTTTATCAGCATTGGAAGGTGTGACCCCCCCTTGCCCCCAGGATGTATACCTAGGGCTGTAAATAAGAGCCAAAAGCATCAACCCTAGCCCTTGCTTAGCAGCTCAGGGTTCTCAGAATTTTCTTATTTGATCATAATATTACAAAGAGATACCACAACCTAAGGGAAATTACTGCGGCAACTAAATTTCCCCAGAACTCAGGATAACCTCCACAAATCATACTCATAAAAATTAGTGCTCTGAAAATTTTTTACTTATTTAAAACCTTGTAGCACCCTTTTTATTGGCCCTTTGGTACCAGCCTGTAAAACTGAAGCACATGACAAAAAAATTGTTTACTGGTACTTGGTACTGGCACTTAAACATAAACCACAACAAGATTAATGCAGGTACTGGTAATGAATTATAGGGTATCACTTATTGAAATATCAATTATTTACTGTTTAGTTCCACACACCCATAGACTGATACATGATTGCAACATCCGGATTATCAACATCAAAAAGCAAAAGCTCCAACTCCTAATAAAATAGAAATACTTAGAAGACATATGCTGGACAGGTTAGAATTGAAATATTAAACAATATAATTATTTTGTCATAAAAGTGGAGAGCTGGGTTGGGAGTATTGAATGGCTAGTAGACAACCAAAAGGTACGGGAAACTGCTGAAACTTAGGTGTAGAGATACTGACATTACAAGCAACGGCCCTTCAAACATAAATTTACAAGATTGCTTGCGCAAATTGCTTTTAAATGTTTAGCATAGAAAAAAAATGCCCTCACATTACTCTCACTATATTATTACCTGAAGGAGCTTCAAAACAAAGAACAATCAACAGATAACCCGCAAGTAATCCCCGGAAAATACGGTAAGTTCCAGCAGTTTCCCAACCCTTTTGGTTATCTAATTATTTTGTAGTTGATGTACACTTACAGCTGCAGCTTGGCGAACATTTATATTAAGACCATCTCCGTGAATGGGATCCAACTCACCAATGAAGGCTGCAGAACAGACAAAGAGGATAATCAACATATAAAAACTGCTACCCAGTTCTAAAAAGTGGAATATGTTTAAGGTATGTGAGAACTTCACTGAACAAGTCAACAACAATTGAGTAATTTTACTTACATCATTTTATATGAATGCCTTTTTCAAACTGCACAGCCTTCAACATGGCATCTGACCTGAAGAAGGGTGCATAGTCCAGGGTGACTGGTTGAGTGAAGTTGGTCACATATTCCATAACTTTCATGCCAGATAACAAACTGGAGCATATTAAAGAAACAGCTTGACCCAAACATAAAGGGGTACCCATACTCCTATTGTCTCCATCATTACTGCATGTCTACATCATCATTATCATTATCCTTATCACATCAGCCATAATTAGTTCACAACAACTTTAATTGACAAAATTGACCTCATACCCAATTCAGCAGTAACACAGACAGCAATAAATTTTGTAATTTAAGAAGAAATTCAATCCCTTATCATCATTTTGTAAGCATCCTGTTATAATTTAATATACTTACAAGCTGTTTGCTTGATTGTCTCTGCATTGCGTCTTAAGCCACTTCGAAATTCAGAGTGTCCATTGATTACCAAGTATTTCATCAGATTAAGAACCTGTAAATTTAACAGATGACACAGGATTAACTCCATGTTAGTCTAACCCATTAAGGGACAAAGGCAGACTTTAATATTTTACTGTGGCTAATGCTAGATGATTTTACTCCACGCACAGATGATCCCTTGGCATTAACCCTTTAACACCCAGGGCTCATTCCTTTGACAAGTAAAACCCTCTGGCCTTAGCTAGAGTTCAAAATACTCAAGTGTGTCCTTGCCCCTTAATGGGTTAAAGACCTAATCAGAAATTGAGAGATGTTTCAGTTGTAAAGAATAAAATAAATACTGAAAAATACTGACATCTGAAGAACTCAAGATTTGAGTATGCAACAAGATGTGGAAATGATTGACCAATGATTGCAATTATTTCCACATCTGGTTGGATACCTGAATCTTGGGTTTAAGATGTCAGTATTTTTTGGTATTTGTTTTGTTCTTTATTTTTTGAAATTGTCTGCCGGCTCTGGACTTCATTTGTAACATGATTGAGATTTCTTAGTCATAAAGCAGTTGGTCAGACACATGACTATTACTGGGGTCCGATGAGACCATTGAAGCAAAGGAGTCAAAGTTGAATAACATTTCCAACTTAGTTTTGTGTATGGCCTACTGGGTTATCCTTACTGCTTAAGTAAGGTGTTAAAGGAGGTAGAATATTTGGGAAATTTCCTAGGCTTAGACAAGCATTGCATCCTTGAAGAAAAAGGATTGAAAGGTTTTTCATCTTATCAATATAATAATCTCAGTCAAACAAGCTTCCATGGCTCTGTGGAGATATGAAAGGATAATGGTACACAGGTAATGTTGAACAACATGTGATACAAAATGATTGGCTATCTTTGTGTCACATGACATTTTTCCCTATAACATCACATCCTAGCTTATATAATAACTTCACATTTCAAAATCCTCAAAATGTCAGCTTTTCTAGTTTTTTGTAACTCTAAAACTTGGGCAGTTTCCTAACCTTTTTGGCTTTTTCAGGGCTCTAAAACCATCACGACAGTTTTTTGTTATTTTTAAAGTTGCTTAAGTTCAAAGCATAGGAAATAGTTTTTTACATACAGTATTTTGAATCTAACTTGTTTAACAAAATGTTAGAAGTTCTCCATTTTTACCTAAATTTTGCTGTCTTGTACCTAAGTTTAATAACAAACCTTGAACTTGACATGCGGAGATTTCTTTTCCAACCTTCCTAGCAGGAAATTTAAAAGTGACAGGCAGTGCCCCAAGGATGCTTTGGAAATATCTGTTCAAAAATGAGAGAGTATAAAGTGAGATGATACACTCTATTTTCATTTCTAGGAAAACTTCAAGACTTTTATTAAATTAAACAGCTATATATTATGACAGTACTGCTTATTTCTTGAAGAACATATCCCTGGGTAGGTTTTTCATCATTTGAAGTTGCTTTCATCAACAGTGGTACCTACAAGGTAATTATTATACAGTACTTAAATACAAACTGTCCATTTCCTTCTTTTTTAGCAGTATTTGTCCATTATACATAATTGTAATTGGCCACCTACAACAAGGCCCAGTTCAATACTTTTCATACCAAAATAAATTTTCATTCACACCAAAATGAATACCACATTCATTTGATACGTTTAGAAGGATGTCTAATGTTAAAGCAGTGAGACTACTCCATTAAGTCACCATTTTAGAAGCGAGATTAACTAGATGTCTCTTGGAAACCTTAACAATGGTCACAGAACTTCCTTTTCTTGTGCTTTAGTTCGCTAGTTACCAAATTTGACTTGCTCTTCTTGTGAAATAGTTTTGATCGATGTTATTGAGAACAAGCTGTACTTTTCTAATGCTGGGCTGCCTGATGACGGTTAGAGATGTAAAATGCAGTTTAAAACACGAAACTGACTAACCTTTGCCGCAAATGCTAAATTCGAAGATATCGACCCTGCCAACAATCCAGCCGCCATGTTGATAATTTACTTGTATTTAGGCTCAATACTTCATGTAATATTAGCTCATAGCCCAACATGGGAAGTCTCGCAACATCCCAAGTATTCGTCCATCAGATAAAATGGGAAGACTCTTCGCTTCTAGCTACCGACAGTCATTACTTCAGCCGTAGAATGAGAGAATCCATAGAAGTAGCAAGAAATCCAACGATTTGCCAAGGGCAGCCACTGAACAGCACATGGACGGCTCTGTGCGGTTAATTCTTTTACTCAGTTGCCATTAGTTTTAGTTAATCGAAATTGGAGTGTTGCTGTCTTGCGTGATTTCTAATAGTTGTTTCGTATATATCCCAACTATTTATGCACCCATCAATATAAATCCCGTGAAGGGGGAGACCGGACAAGGGTAGCGGATTTGAGAAAAAACTTCAAAAACGAATCAAATTCCCGTGGGTGGGGAGCGAAATTTTGGTCAAATCTTGTGATTGTCCCCCACCCAGGGGCCCAAATTTTCAGTCTATGTTTTAATATGTTTAATGCTCTTATACCAGTCTAATCTTTAACAAATAGATTTAATCAATAAAGTATGCAGCAGAGAACTATTAAAAATCTTTTTTGAAAACCTAACCAAACAAGTAAAAAATTGAACCTAGTAAGGCTTATACATTGATCACGTGGGGTCAGTGGTCATACGAAACAAATTTGTAGTGATAAGAAATAAATGAAGTAACTCAAGACTGCCTCTGGTTGTTTGTTTATTTATATATATATATATAAACTTTATAGTAATATTTCATGAAACCTAATACAACAAACATAATCAATTTCAGCAATTATTTTTAAAGCTTAATTACACCGGCATAAAACCATTCTTTTCATCTGCTTTTTGCTCAAATGTGAATACAAAGTCCTCAATTTCTTCCCATGACTTCACAGAAAATAAAACTCGTTGAAACTTTGCATTTCCTTTTTCAGTAAACCTTCCTTCATTCCATTCATGAAGTGGGACAACATGAATGCCAAAGTCCTTGCATATTTTTAACAAGCTCTTGCTGTTCCCAATGATTAAGCCAATATCAGCTTTCAAAAGGGCCAATAAATCATTAAATGAGTCACCAATGTAGATGGTAACACCCCATTTCCTGCCTGCATCCTTAACAGTTTTTTCCAATTGTATTTCCTTGTCAAAAGCTGACAAAAACTTTTTATCCATATTTCCAGTGGAAATGCCATTTTTAAATTCCAGTTCATTTGAATGGACATCAAGAGGAAGAGACCCACCCCGACTCAGGACGTCCTCTATCAATTTCTGGGAAAAATTCAGAGAGATGACGTGCAAAGGCAACTTCAACTTCTTCAGGTTTCGAAGCACTTTCAACAAGCCAGGCATGAGTTCAACACGTTCTGCAAAAGCTCTGAGTCCAGTTGCAGTAACTCCCTTTAGAATATTACTTTTAATAACTTCATCAGCAGCAAGAGTATCCATAAACTGAACTTCTCTCAGAAATCCTCTCAAACCTACTTCATCAAACCGCTGCGGCATCGGTCTGGTGTCCTTCAACATTGGACTCAAAACTCTCTTTGAATGAGCCTCGTAAAACTTTTCCAATCTCCTCCACTCTTCATCCAGAGTTTTCGCTTTAAGCTCATCTTTATTTGGATAATCTTCTCTGGCTTTGTAAATATCCAAGACGGCGTGTATTGTACAGGTTTTGTCGAAGTCAAATGCCAATACTTTAACCGGAACGGCAGTTTTCTTGCTTCGACTGCAACTTTCAGCAGTAGCCATTCTTGCGAGTGTGGGTACTCGAATAGAGAAAATCAAAATGGCACAAAGTCGTATTTTCAACATAGTTTTGTAACGTATCTGTGCATGCTGCGATTACTTGACCTGGAACTACCACTGACCAACTTTGGTAACATTCGGTGACGACCCAGAAATGCAAAAATCCAAAGTCTTGAAGCCCAAGAGTCATCGTGAATTAACCATTTTATTTCAGAAATACTCCCCAAACAAAAACTTGGATGACAGAATAGTAATAGTAATACCGCTCACAACGAACCAAAGAGGGCAGGACAAATATAAAATCTGTACAACCTTCCCTCAAAAGTGAAATTGTCCACCTTTATTTCACATCAAAACTATACACTCCACAGTCATCTCTCATTAAAGTCACTGTTGATGACTTACAACTTGTCTAATGCCACATATTAGTTTATAGTTTCTCCACAGTTGTCCCCCTCAATGACTTCAAATATAACTGTACCCAATTTCATAGCAACAACTACCAATGCCCAAGGGAAGCTTCACATACTTGTAGTACACTATCTTCTAAATATATGTACATTGTATACATATAGATATGATATAGATAAGCACCTCTCTTGGTGTAACTCAGCATATTTGCTTCATCTATATTGTGATATCAGTCGATTATATACCTTGAGCTAGACATGTTTAGATCTAAACAGGTTTTCACCATGTCTTCGTACAGGTCTGTATATACTAACCCATACATACGTCCAGTATATGTTCAGTTTGTGATTAAAGTTAACACAATTTGACAGCCTTATTATAATGCCTAGGGACAGTTGCCACCCATTGCTACTCCACTAATTTGGCTCATCTGCTGAAAAAAGTACATATTACTGGCACTTGCTAAATCTTTCTTGTTTGCAGCCATCATTTCTCACAGGATGGGGATATCTACTGTATGCACATGTACCAGTCTAAAATTGTTTATGCATGTATGTGTACCAAGGTACATGGGATGCATGCATATAGGTACATACATACTTGTGCAGGATATGCAGATTTATTCACGTTTTTTGGTTGCTAATGCTTTGGAAGGTCTGTAAGTGGACTAAAATGTTTAAGACAAATGACAATCTAACTTCAACGTTCTCCCAGTTAACAATGGACTCCTTTGTAAATGTTTCTGTTCATCCCTTGCTTCCCTCCGAACTCCTTTTCCCTGTTGGGAGGTGATGGTAGCAGGAAGCATAATTGCCTTGAAAGAGGTTAAGTTTACAAAGGGAAGTTTATTTTGAACTGTAGGTTTGTGAAAAGTGGGGCTTCATGTTTACAGCTCCAACAGAAACCAAACTAAAGTTTATTTTTAAAAAAGGGCATGAATAACAAAGTATGTGGTACCATCCATGCCAATCTGGACTCTGAACACATTTGTAATAGCATATGTTTATGTTTTAAATCTTTCTGAAAGAAATTTGCACTTTAAAAATAGAAAATTAAAATTTTAACATTTCTCTTAAGGACAAAAAAACAAGTTGCACTACAGTTTGCTTAATAAAAACTGCCATTACACAATCCATGTTAAGACAATTTCTACATTAAACACTGCTGTATATTTAAGTACAGCAGACCTGTTCAATTATGTAAATAAACATTTCAGCTTTATCATCATTTTCAACCTTTAACATCCCATACCAACAGTAAAAAGTAAATATTTAAACTTTTGTATCTATTTTACTTATTATTAAATATTTCAAGTCATAGGCTGCTACTTTGTTTCTTTAACTGAAACTATTGCTGGCTTAATTCTTAACATTAGAAATAGCAGAGGGTTTAATAAATGACAATATATGTATTGTAATAATTATGGTGTATCTGAATCATCATAAAGCTCATAAACTTGCACATATTATATATATATATATATATATATATATATATATGTTGGATGGAAATGCAATTATATATTACAATCGTAACTCTATACACTAGGTAACGTTGATCTAAATACAAACTTGGCTCACAGTAGCAATTGTTGCCAAATAACTGTTGCCCCTAATGGACTTCTCTTGCTCTACAAAGCTTTCATGAGAAGTACCAAGCTGGTCATTTGCTTCCATTTCAATAATAGTTGTGTATTTGTTCATTGTGGTAATAGCAGCCATCCACATGTGTGGTTGAAACTGACGAATACACATATTCTTGACAGTGGAAGAAGAAGCAGAAAAGGCAGGTAGTGATAAAGAGAATACAGGCTGTTCTGTGTGGCCATGTCCCTCATAGTACTTCAAGGCAGCACCAACCAATTCTCGGACGTCATTGTAAGTGATATGTGCATAGGATATGGCCAAAGCTACAAGTGAGAGGATGCAGTGAAACTTCAATAGCCTTTGAACTCTTTCAGCCATTGGGACATCCTTGGCAAGATAGTAGTCCAACTTATCCATGGTAACCAGCTCTTGCTTAATAAAATAGTGGGTGTAATCATTTCGTAGCTTTTCAAGCCCAATGTCAACAAGACATTGCAGAGCTGCACAGGTGCTGAAGGAGCGGGATACTTTGGCTCTGAGTACAGCCTTTTCTTGATCAGTGGTACAAGAAAACACCTCTTTCATCAACTTTGCCATCTGTGTCTGGTTTGTGGAGTACAGGACTGGCTGGTATTCACCCTCAAACAATGCTGAAAAAATTATTTTCAGACAAAAAACAATTTTGTCTGATGAGGTGAAATCTTTGAGAAACAGCCATAAACATTCTGTGTTGTCTAAGTCTTGTCTTCTTAATGCCTCGCTAATACCAAAAGGTGCTGCCAAATTGCTGCTTGGTGATGTACTGACACTTTCTGCCTTTGGTTCACTGGCCTCAAAACTATTATGCTTCAAGTCCTCTAAGAAGGACAGAACTTTCTGTTCCAGTTCATGATTATTGCATTCTTCTTCTTTAGCCTCTGGCTCTGATTCACTCAACATCCTCTGAACAACAGCAAAATGGTTAATAAGTGAGTCCAACTCACTAGTTATGGCAGACAAGATATTTCTTAAATCTTCAGGATGAGCACAAATATTCAGGACAGCATTGCTTGATGGAGGAGGAGATTGTAAGAACTTGTGTGCTCCATCCCAGGCAAACTCCATAGTGATATTGCTCTCTGGCTGATCCATGTCTTTTCCAAAACTTTCTGGAGATCCATAAATGTTATACCTAGCAAAACCATGGGTTTCAGCATGATTAGCTCTGTGAAAGACCATATGTCTTCTCTTTTCATCACTAAGGTTAAATCCATCTTTTTCACTAGCATCATAATTTTTACTTCTGACCAGAACTGTGCTAACCTGCTGAACTGACTTTTCTGATAATTTGGAATCTGGGGTTGTATATGGTTTCATGCCCATATAAGTCACTCCCTGATGGTTATTGTGATTACATAATAACCATACTTCTGGCAGATCCTTTTGAAGTTGCAGACAGTGAGAATACAGGGAAAGAAAGTATCTGGCATATTTCAACTCAAGTTTTTCTAACTTGGATAAGTCCACAAGCTTTGCAAGTGTCTCTGCTTTCCGAGAATGCAAGTCCCTCGGCTGAAACAAGTGATATAATTTCTGAGAAATAGGTGTGCCCACAAGGACACGTTGGTGTGTTCTGACAGGCAAGTGCAGTTTAGTTTGTTGATTGATGCAGTCAGTTGTCGTCTCCTCTTCAATGCTTTCATCAAGGATACTTTTGCTGGTAGAAGGAACCTTGCTCACAAGAAAGAAGCTGTTTTCGACAGAGTTCACGATGTCTGTCAAAGGGTGCTTGAAGTCCTGAGGAATATGATAAATAACATAACCATTTTTGCAGCTAAAGGTCTCGAAATGAATACTTTCGTTCTCTTGGTGACTTGTGGTTATGACATCGTTCAGTGTTTGCAGGAGTAATTTGGAGTCTTCCATAAGCGTAGAATCAGCCATGCCTCACACAAGTCCTGCAAATAAATATCAAAGTCGTAATAAATTATATTTAACATTCCCTGAACAATACAAGCATTGGGGTGTTTTAATTAGTTATTTGGATAAATAACTCATGCAACTTCTACAAAATAAACGAAACGTTCTACCTCTCAGATTTCACATCCAAACAGTAACCAACTCATGTCAAACAACGGACCAACATGTTTTTAAAAAATTAAAACATTCTCCTCTCTCGCAGAAACGGAAAGACACCACAACTCCCGCCAAAAAGTCAAACCGCGAGAGATCCTGGTATTGAATGGCACACGTTCCGGAAAAACTCCGAATTCTCCCCGATAATTGTCGACAATATTCATAATATGCGAACTGGTTCAAGCACGCATGCGCTGGATTATTCTCGTCTAACTGCTTGTAGCAGTCACTGTTGTTTTTCTGCGAAAATTATACTTTTTTGCGAAGTTGGCAGCGCGTAGTTGGACAAACGAGGTATGCTGAAGCTTAACGCATCTTCATCTTGTAATATTAAAGCTCGTTTACCAGTTCATTTCGCAAATATCCTGCGCACATCTCGAATAACACAAGTGCGTGGTATTACAGTACTAAAGTTTGTTCACCATAAATTTATTCCATTGAAAGATTACGATGTCTGAGTCACCTGAAGCAAAAAAATCACCTCGAAGATCTCTGGATAAAGTAGAGGGGCATTTTCTGTTGCCCAGCCCGATTCCAACCAGAAGAATGCGAACTACTTCTCAGTGAGTACAAAAATTAATCTCCGTCGAACGACAAAATGGCATCGTGTTTGACAATTCTTGCAAGTTAAGATCTGCAGATATTTGTTCGCTGCAGTCTACCATTTTATTAAATTGACAAAAAAAAATATTCAAATTTGAATATAAAGTTGTTGGAAATTACAACGCTGAAATTCACAAACTTGCGGTGGACATGAAAAAAACTACTGTATGAAGTACTTCCTCCCTTTTTGGGTTATGGCGTTGTTATGCTTTTGTGAAGCAAACCACATTGCCAATACCAAATTTCACGGTAGCCAACGCCATCTTATCAAGTAGGGCTGAGACAATGGCCAATTTACTCAGGGAATTATTATGCTAATCTTAATGATTACCATGATAAAGTGGCTGAGTAATTTGGCATTGTCTCAGTCCTACTTCACAAGATGGTGTCAGCTGCCATGAAACCTACTATTAACATTATAACTTCCTTTAGGTCAAAACTAGCTTCAGAGTCACCTGTTCAGACAGGGACCTGCAAATCCTTCTGTCGGCAGAGAGGCCATGGATTTATTGTTCCAGATGATGGGGAAAGAGATATTTTTGTTCACATATCTGAGTAAGTATTGCCTTGTTCTTATTCCTTTTACAAGATATCATGAAGCTTGAGGCTAGGATGATTGCAGATCGATGACAGAGGATATGACCAATGGTGAAACCACAGGGGGTCCTATGCTAGCCATGGCCCTCAAAATGTCTATCTATAATGATAAAAGGGACTGTTCAATGTTACAATATGGTATAAATTAAATTAACTTTGTGCTTCAAACTGGTGTCAGTGGGAGGAATCAAGACTTTAAAGGTGTACATGATATGTATCCCTTGGCATAATGTACAGGAACTAAATAAAACTTGTAATAGTGACACTCGTGTTTTTCTATCGAGGCCACGGTATCTCAAGTTGCCATATTTCATGGCATATAAGTTGACTTGGTGTATAAGTTGACCCTTTATTTTTTGACCAAAAGATCATAAATTTTATGATACCCTGAGTATAAATCAAGTCCTTCAGATTAAATAGTTAGTTGATGCAGAATAGTTTTGCAGAACCTTAATTGGCAAATCTTTCAAAACAGAACATATTTTAATATGGAAAATTACGCAGCACAGGTATTTAGTAAACTCACTTACAACTTACTCTCCATTAAGTATTTAACTAATTTTTCATCTACCCATTTTGCTACCTGTTCTTGGAGTTTAGGCAAGTGGCACTTTGATTCAATTTGTTAGGTTGTTTCGGAATCTTGAACAAGTGTCACATTAACACCAAACTTTAGGCCAGCAGCAGAGTTGCCTGAGTTTTCAGCAAAGTTAACAACCTTTAACTTACTCGGATTGTGCTTTGTAACTTTGTAGTTACGCTTGAGGCTTGTTCATGTGTGTACTGCATAAGCACAAAGTTTAGAACAAAATATGCTGGACATACTGATTCATTTAAGGGTGTTCTGACCAGCCATTTTCTTGACTGTTTGGTTTACTGGTACTAGTACACCAATTATACAGTTTCAGCAATTTTATGACCCTTTGTATAAGTTGAAGTTGACTTTCAGACATCAATTTTGAGTTCTAGAAAATCGACTTACATGCTGTAAAATATAGTAGGAACTGTTTCCTGTGGCATTAGGGGTTCACTTCACAAAAAGTCTCGCACTTCGAGCAGGTGGTCAGGACACACAAACTATGGCTTCAAATGAGTCCTATTTGCCATAATTGGCACAACTCTTAATGGCTGGTTAGTAGGCCTTCCAAAATCTTGGCCCTGGTCACCCCACTGATTGTGTCTGTGTCAAATTCTAATGGAACAGTAGAGACTAAAGCGACTATTTTTATTAGAGAAGCTCTGGCCATCAAGCTAAATAGGAAAGATCCAGAGCTTTGAAGCATTGGTTGACATACCTTGTACAGCAGACTCAAAAATGTTATATTTTTTAACCATACCGGTAGATGAATACAATTAGAATGAACTTCCTTGTACATAAGACCAATTTTACAGTTTTTTGCTCAGCTTTACAATGTCTGGATCACTTAACAGGGGATAAAATAAGTTCAAAATACCACCCAGGATGTTAGAATCAAACTTAGATATTGTTTAATAAATGATACTACTTCATTGAATAACCTAATATCTGGTGGTGGGTAAAATTTTAGTTCAGTTCAAGGTATTGATGACGTTGGTCTGTTTACATTGAAAGCCAAAGATAAATGTTGTTCATGTGGGAACCTGGGGAATATCAGATGACCAGTGAACGTTTGTCGTGCTTGTTATCTCAGAAAAATTATTTCTGAGTCCTAGATGGGAATAGAACCCATGTCCTGATGACTAGTGAGAGACTCTAACCATTGAGCTGCCAGTGATCGTTATCATATCATGGCTTCTCCTTGTAAAGTACATATGACAAACCTACAACTTAGCTCATCATCTGAGTCTTGGTAGCTCAATGGTTAGAGTGTCTCAACAGTCATCAGAAGGTTGCACGTTTGATTCCAGTCTAGGGTTCAGAAATTATTTTTCCAACATCATGAGTTTGATGAAAGTTTGTTGGCCAACTGTTCTATTACTTTTCTATCATGTAAGGTCTTGGGCCATTGTGGAACTGGCCCCTTGGAATTTAATATCTTCCTGCTTGTCTAAAAACTTAACTCCATATTGCCAGATTTTGTCACCAGTGACCGATGGAGACTTTACTGTTATTATTTTGCTGTGGCTAACGCCAGACAATTTTGCTCGTCAAAGGGAATCTCTGTCATAAAGGACATGAATGGTCATGCAATTTTAACACGTTATCGTAGCAATCGGTATACGACGTGGGAATAGTATTCTCATAGGAAAAATTAATGCCCAGCAAATTATTTTGACAAGTGCCATGGAGAGTGAAACGCATGTAGAAAGTTGGTATAAAATATTTAATAAACTGACGTTTTGTTGTGAATCTTACAACATCTTCTGAGTAATGACTTGGAAACCATAACCTATTAACCATAACCTAGTCATTACTCTGAAGATGTTGTAAGATTCACAACGAAACGTCGGACTATTAAATATTTCATACAAACTTTCAACATGTGTTTCGCGTTCCGTGGCACTTTTTTCAAAATAATTTGCTGGGCATTAATTTTTCTTACGCAATTTTAACACGTTATGGACAAAACTATGGATGAATGACTTAATGTTTTTGGCTTTTGCATGTTTCAGTTTGGTGAAGAAATATAAATAGCTGAGACATCTCTTTTACGTTGTTCATTTTAGTATCGAAGGAGAGTTTGTTTTAAAGGCTGGTGACAAAGTGACTTACCGAACCGTACCTTTACCACCGAAATGTGTTGAACAGCAAGCTGTTGAAGTAGTAATTACAAGCCCTAATGGACCACATGAAACATGGTCACCACTTTCTCATTCTGTTATGTCTGGCCATTGATCCTGAGCAACTTATTCTGGGTGGTATTCTTCTGAAAATGTCTCTTAATTTTTGATGGAGAGTGGATGACTCTTTTAAATGAGGCAAAAACGTTGGAATATTGCTTCACAATGATTCCTGTACGTTGGACTAATTCTTCATTCGATCATGACACACAAATAGTTTAACTTTCCAACTACTCACCCAACCGTTAAAACGGAATTAAGGACAATATATATGATGTAATAACTTCTTCAGTAGGAAATTTGTATTCTCAGTGATTTATATACACCTGTGTTAAAAGGCGACATCATATATATTACGATATTTTTTCACGACAGCTGCTACCGCTTGTATGCAAATCTCTCATTCGCAAAGTTTCCAGAAATGCCTAATCAACTGTAGGAATCTAAACATATCAATGAAGTGCACTGTTTGTGTGATCTCTCCTCCGCAGCGGTTTCTGTGGGAAATCAGTGAGAACCACCTGCGAAGGAGAGATGCTTATGTGCATGTGGAAACGGAATAAACAGCGATCGAAAGTTGAAGTAAAGCTTACAAAAAAGAGCTAGACGTACATTTTGCACGAAAGTTTTCTATATAATCGTTTTTCTTTCTTTTTTATTTTATTTTGTACTGTCATTTCCACTTTCGATCGCCGTCTGTTTTAGGGGCTAATTACTGGAGCTGGCCAGCCCAGTGGACCGGGAGCGAGTTTGCTTGAGCGATTACGTGGACGATTTCAGCCCGGCGGACAGTATACTGCATCTTAAATTTATGCCTAGTATTTCACTCCATGTTCATGTTTATGCTTTCATTTATGGTTACACACTTCGTCGTACCGTCGGTGTTGTAATCAAAAACCTTTCGTTCTCTACTTCACGAAACGAAAAATCGTACAAATACGAAGCTTTAATGCTCTAATCGCCTTCTTTGTTGTTTAGTGACGGACAAATTTTAAGAAAACGAGCTTCTTTATAGAAACTCGAGCCCGCTTTGCCGGGATGAAACGACTATATGGACTTTTTCATCCCGGTTAACTGGGCAAGCCTGGTTGCGGCTGCATCAAATCAAAATGTTAAAAAAAATATATATATACAATTTATATCGTAACCGGGCTGGCCCGCTAGATTTGATCGGCCTCCTTAGACCCTGTTCATCTTAGCCCGGATAGCTCACTTTGGTGGAAGAATTTTTGTCCGGGTTTCATAGGAGAATATTACTGCCGGGTTGATTTATCGTTGTAGATTCAAAATGCTGCAACGAACCAATTAGCGTTGTCGATTTCATTCCGACAAGCCGGACTGGCCCGGTTGATTGTGTTCGTACGAAGAAAGATCAGCCCGCCTTGTCGGAATCCCGGGTGACTGAACTGGGATCTTGCTTTACCAGGCTGGCTCGGTACTCCGATGAATGCGATCTGAAAAAAGAGATAGTTTTGTTAAGGCGGCGGGATCCCGATTCAACCGGGCCAGCCCGGATCATATGAACAGGCTGTTAGGGGGTATTTTGAAAGTAAAAGAACCAGATACAGGACCGTAGCCACCGGTATGGTTGCTTCGGTTTCAACCGGACCACGAAAAAATTTAGCTTAGATAAGCTGTTAAAAATTGATTTTAAAGGTGAAATTTAAAAAGTAATTAAAAAATCACTTCCCATCGTCGTGTACAATCAGGAAATTGACGATAATATTGTAGTTTGTCACTGTTTGTGATACAACTTTTTTTCTTAAAACTGCCTTCGAAGTAAAAATAGCGTTTCCAAGCCATAGAAAATCAAAAGTTCCCCAGGGGAGCTTACCCCGGGACCGCCCCACAGGTTTCGGCGCTTGGAACCGCCGATTCCAACCGGACCACTTCCAAACTGGAGGCTACGGGCCTGAGGTAAGATCATACGTAAGTTTAATTACAGTGAACATCAGTCATTTGCAAACTTTGGTAGTGTTTCAAGATTTTCAATACTTGAACTGTTAATAATTATCTGACCCTCCATAACGTCCTCAAAATTTCTTTTCTGTTCATTCTTTTGTTTTGAAAACATCATTTCTCCGTAGTTGCATCAATAACCCTTCAGTTGACACAAATGTTATACTGTAAAGTTTTTAGTATTTTGTTTTTTTTTAACATTGGTGTTTCAGGAACTGTGGAAACCCTGATTATCCAATGATTTTGCAATTTTCACCTGTTTCTTGTTCGAATTTCAACTTGGAACTTAGTTTTTTGAAATCTGCATCAAAAATCGAGGGGGGAAAATGGTTTTCCGAGAACAAAATTCGGGTGTGATTTACCTCCGAGTGAGATTACTTCCGCCCAGCCCAACCCCAGCTACCTTCGGTCCTGGTGATACTAAACATATTAATACATAAAATACTGTAAAAATTCACATCGGCGACTATGGTGTGTGACGTGGATGTTAGAGAATTTAAATGTTTTCCAGCAAGTCTTAAAGATTTAAACACAGTCGTTTTGTAATTGGGAGAGGTAGGAAATAACACTGTAATATTCACATTAAGCCAGAGTATGAATTCACTTTTTTCTTTCCATACGTTCGAAGTGACAGAGTTTGATAAAGTTGGTGTCCTTTTCACCAAATCAGGATCTCGGATTCAACCAATCCACGAACCCTTTAATTCAAACTAGAATTCTTCGAGTCGCAATCCTTCATGCCTCTTTGAGAACAGTTTTGGAAAAGGTCATTGTCAACCGGGATAGCTACCGGTCCTGCAATGTCCGCTGTTGCTCATGGAAATCGGTGCGTAAAGGATAATGACAAATCCTTTTTCACAGATGGGGCTTTTTTCGACATACTAGACCTACTTACAGTATTCAGTTGTCATATGCGATTGCCCGTGTGATGTACATGTACGTGATTAATTGACTGGAGTTTTCGTGTCATGTTTCACTTTAAGAAGAAAGTATTGACGCATATTTTTCGTCGGTGGTACTGAAATTCCTCCACTTTCCAAAAAAATGTATTAAGCCACCTTAACTTTTTTTAGTAGTCGAATAGTACTACCCTGTATACGAGTGGACAACGCTGTTCAGCTGCAGAATCTCGCGGCTGGATAGGCAATTCGAGTTGCGAACAACGTCCCCAGCCCCAGGTCAAAAATTGCACGGAAAAATTAAAACTCAATAAAGTTGTCCTGTCGCTTGAAACAGTAGTGTACATCACAACATCTCTTTATTTACATATTCTTTATTTGTTAAACTTGAATTCTCCTTTAACAAGGTCCATCCACTTGAAACATTGGTGGAAATGAGAATGATGATTCGAAATTCAATTCCGTCGCATCCGCATGCGACAATCGTCGGACCTTGACTTGCTATGTTAATATTATTTTTTTCTATATTACGATCTTTGTTAATTCTCCCGGTCTTTTAATTTTCTCTTCAAATATTGTTTTGTTCTGTTTTGTCTTGTCATTACCATCCTTGGCTACAACTGGCAAATCGTCGTCCTTCTTCCACTTAACGTTTTGTGTTTTGTTCGTCTGTTTCTTCTCGGTTGGCGGTAGTGAGCCACATCTGTGAATTGCAGGTTCCGTTCGAAGTGGATGAACCGAGCTGATTAACCAGTAAGTCTTCACGGTTCCTTTTCCCTGCACATCGAGAGAAATTTAGCACGTGTTAAGGTGATTGTCACATGATTTTTTCTCCCTATAAAACCATCACCTAGTTTTCTTGTTATTTTACGTTCCACTCCGACAATGGGCCTTCACTCGAAAAGGGAAGATTTAAGTTCCGCCATTTTCCCAATTCCTACGGTTTTCTACAATTTAACATTTGTCCTGACACGAACGTGCTTTCGTCGTAGAACAACAGTTTGATGACAACACTATGTATGCGTGGCTTGCCATATTTAGTTACCAGCCCCCTATTAAAATGACCTCTGGGAGCCACCGTGCATCTCCGAGCAACTTTGTACTAGGGATGTGCTAATTAATTACTAAAAATTTTGCGTGCTTATGTTGTTGTGAGTGATGAAGAGGCCAGAAAATTCCAAATTAAACAAAGACAAACCTTGAGCAAAATGTCTCCTCGTTCAGTGATGTAATATCCTCCAAGTGTCTCTAAAATGTCTTTAAATTTATGACTAATGTGAATTTTAAGAGCTTGAAACAAAATGAAAAAAAAAAGAGAATTCAGATGGCTGAACGCAGTTTTGCTATTTTTCGCAACCCATGGTTCATTTAGGCACTTTTTAACTCCAAATTTGGCAGAGTAAGAAAGCGATGACGTGGGTTTAAGCTGAAAGGGTAAGCTTTGTTGAGCTCCACAAGATAAGATAACGACTGGGTTGACCTAAATTTTCTAACCTGTTGTCAATAAGGAAATAAGGCAAATCCTTAATATTACCTTACCAGCTTAGATTCTCGTCATAGTTTTCCATCTTTGCCAAATTTGGAGTTATGAACTACAACTACTCTTTAGTTACGTCCAAGGAAAGTACGAGAAGTGAAGAAGTAGGAAAACTGTGTTCAGCCACCTTAAATGGTGAGTGAAAGAGTAAATGGACAATTTTCATCGCAATTGGAACATTATTAGGGAAAAATATGTTGTCATGGTAAAGAAAAACACACTGGAGTTTGGCTAAAACTTATGAGCTAAATAGGTCAGCTCAGTACAGAATAAAGATACGCGTGCATAAGTAATTGTATTAGCAGTGTAAGTCATTATGATAATGATCTCCAGACAAACCTTCACCGTTGGATTCCATGCGTGAGGCTGTGTTGACAGTATCACCAAACAGACAATACCTTGGCATCTTATTTCCAACCACACCAGCGCAAACTGGACCTAAGATATGGATCTGACTTAATTTTTATATATTTATTTTGTTTAATTTTTTTATTAATTATTCGTACCTTACTTTTAAATATACCTTATTATCATTCACTTTATAGTATTCTCAAATCTGATTGGTTAATTTACCTGCAAATAACTGCGTGCAAATATCG
>JBAHVQ010000456.1:507797-538978 GCA_036872915.1 Nanipora kamurai | reverse complement strand
AGTTGCCATAAACCTTTTTCGAGTGAATGATAAAACAATTATTGAACTCGGCTTTCGCAAAATATCGTGATTTATCACATTGCTCAACCTCGTCCAATAATTGTATATTATTTGCTTACGAATCGTGAGTGGGTGAAATCCTAGGCTTTCCAGCAACTTGACTGGCTAACGGTAGCGGGCCGTTTGCTAACTGCGATCCGAAAGTGATATTTTTCGCTGCCTAATTAATTCCAATTTGTCGTATAAATTTTTAAAAACGGGTATTTGTCAACGTAAAATTTTTTAATAGTAATATACATTAATAGACTCCGCGATAATCTCCGCGAAGATTACCGCGAAAATAGCGAACTTTATTATCTAGTTAAGTAAGAAAAATTGAACATTTACTCGATAAACAAAGAACTGATCGACAGAGTAACGCAAGCAAATAACCCCAGGAAGTTCCTTTATTTATACTGGATAACCCTATCAGCTAAACTATACTGTTCTCCCTAGAGGTCAAGTAAGGACCATCCTTCGTGGGTCCAGTGTTACTACAGGAAGAAACCACAGTACCAGGAGAAAACCTGCGATATTTGGTAGAGCCAACTGGACAACACTCTTCTCACATGTGACCAAGATAACTTTAATCAGAAAACTGCACGGAGACGGAATCGAACCCTGGGCACAGAAGTGAGAGACACATGCACTGTGCCACCAACACCTTCTAAAAATTAATGTCATTTACCGTTTTTGATTGGTGCGTATAGAAAAATATTTTCCCTGGTCTTAATGACAGCTTTTGGTCTGCGGGCTTGGACTTCTACTGAGACCTCGAAGAAGTATTTTTCTTCTACGGAACTCCCAGCCGGTCAAAAGCTTATGTATTATTTATGAACTTTCTGGTAATTGTTTCCACATATGCGTTTTAACGAGTCTTATTCCTGAGCATAACTTGGATTATTAATCTCGAACATTCTCATCAGGAAAAGATAATTCGCCATATCATATCTACTTGTAGCCCAACCCCTCCCAATAAACAGGAGCGCTTCATTTTGAGTTTTTAAAAATGCTGCGAGGTCCTTTACCTCGATTCTTTGGTATTCAGCAACAGTTGACTTGTACAGTAAGTTGTACGGTATGGTGTACGTGCTCTTACCGCTGTGGAGACCAATGCGTAACTGAAGCTTATAATCTGGAAAGTCAGGAACTTTGAATGTTGTCAGTGCGTTAAGTAAATGTAAAGCAAGATCAGCAATTTCACCAGCATGGCGGTTTCCGTTGCGGATTGGTAAACCAGAAACCACCATATATGCGTCACCGATAGTTTCAACCTGTCAAAGAAATGTTAAGTAGGACATTAAAGGATAAGAAATTATGAGACAGAGAAGCAAGGAGTTTGTGTGTAAGAAATATTTAGAATGGGGTTGGCTGACAAAGAATGTTGACTAACACTGAATACTGAACAGAAATCTTGTTCTTGGGGGAACTTGGTGTGTATCAGACGACCAGCGAAAGTTCGTGAAGTTCGTAATCTATGAATAAATTATTTCTGAGTCCTTGAAGGGAACCGCAACCTTCTGGTGACTGGTGAGAAGCTCTAACCATTGAGCTACCAAGACTCAGTGGTGAGCTAAGGTGCAGGTTCGTCATATGTACTACCTAAGCGGGGGCTTTCGTTCCGTCTCACCGAAGGTTGAGTGTTCAGAAGGATGCGGGTTCGATTCACGTCCAGGGCTCAGATTACGAGTTTGACGAATGTTGACTAAGTGCGTAAGAAAATGGTGTGAAGAATGGAACGGATTAAGAAGGAAAGAGGAGTGCGAAGGATACCGCTTAGGAAGGAAGTTTAGCAGAGAAAACCAGAATTTGAAAGTGGCAATAGAAGGTCAGTTTAATGAAGGAAAGATGATAAAACAGTGATAATAATGACTAGTATTCTGCGCTTGAAACACAGCCGTACCTTATAAACATCGTAAGCACATATTAAGTCGTCAAATAATGTGTACAATGTGTTCAATAATTTCACTACCTATATCAAAGTAAAAATTGATATATATCAAGCGACATGTACGTTTTATCCTTTTATGCCTTTAAGACGGTTAAACACTCTGAAATAGTAACTTGACTTATCTGTCAAGGAGCAAGTATAGGAGCAAGCGACCCCTGTCAGATCGTGGCAATTGTATTAATTTAGCAAATTGTATGGCTAAGCCAATCAAATGACAGCGTTAAGAATTGTACAGCTGAGCATCCTTTATCCCTTTCCCGGCAGTACCCCTCCCTTGGACGAGTAAAATAGTCTGGCGTTAGCCAGTGTAAAATAATAAAAGTAGTAGACCGCCTGGAAAGAGTTAGTTTTTTAGTTATTATGCCCGTTTTCCAGTAGGCAAATTTTATCACGCAAATCGACTAAAGAAAAAGTCGTTTGGCGCGGAAAAAAACCGCCTAGCGGAAAACGACCTTTACAGTAGAATGTAACGAGTAGAGTAGATTGTCTTTTTTGCAAATCCATTTATGGTATTGCAAAACATTTGACCTTACCTGAAGTGGAGTAATTTGCGCAGAGAATTTTGTGAATCCTACAATGTCACTGAAGAAAATAGAAACTTCGTCAAACGACTCCGCTGGAACAGGTTTGCCATGCTTGAGGTCGCTTGCAACAGAGCTTGAAACCGAAAAAAAAATTGCTCGAAAAGTCAGAATTTTCCAAAATATATTCGGCAGTCTATCAACCATTTAACTTTCTGCGCAATAGATTGTACAACTTTGTAACCTTTGCTCGTCATTTGAATTCTTGAAAATGAAAAGTTTGATCGTCTTATCAGCCATCAGTCAGTTAAATTAGCGCGACTCTTTTTATTTTTACGCCCGCTTCAATAAGGCGGATTCCTACCGTGATACTGTGGTTACGAAAAGTATAATTATAATTGGCCAAAAGATATTCATTCGGTAAGAAAGACGTTATTTCACTAGCCTTAGAATGACATAAGGCGACGAATTAATTTTATTTTGGCGATTTTTTAAATTCTTACGCTCGTTTTGAGATGGCAGATTCTCACCGTGACATTCTGGGTACGAAAAATATTGTTATAATTTGCCGAAAAGTATTAATTCGGTAAGGAAGACATTATTCCACTGGCCTTAGAATAACATTAGGTGACAATTTATCATTTAGTTTTGGTACTGAACCTAAACGAAGCTCTGACTCTAAACCGAGATTTTGACAAAATTTCCGCAAAATAACCTAATCCACTTGGCATGATTTTCGATATTTTTCATACCAAGGCTGTCGTGGTAAGAATCCGCCATCTTGAAGTGGGCAATCGCACAGTTAGGAGTTTTACAGATCTGTAAAAAAATTTTTCATATTCAACTCAAACTCTGAAACAACGTAGCAACTTAACAAATAAAAAAACGCATAATAAAGCAAGTAAAGTACTAACGGTGGTAGCATTTGATGAAGTAATTCGTCAGTTTTCTTCTTTTCTTCAACTAAAAGAGTTGTTCTTTCTTCAACAAGACTCTCCAAATCATTCGCATACTTTTCAAGCATGTAAACCATGTTGTCAAAAATATTTGTAGTCCTGAAATAATGAAGAACAAAAAAGAAAAGGGTACAAAAAGGCAACGAACTTGAAAAAACAAAGAGAAAAACGACAAAATGGTAGCAAAGTAAGAAGTGAAACAAGAGACGAACGAAATAAAAGAATCATTCATACTAATTTTACTAACTTTCCAAATTTCAACAGACGAACAATGTTTTTAATTCCCGGAAAGGCTGGCCTTTTATTGGGATCTTCTTCCCAACAGCTTTCCATTAAATCCTTCAGAACGTCTAGTTCGGGTAGTGGAGAAGAAACAACTGGGCGGAATGGAGGAGGACCAAGGCATTCGATCTTTTTGAGTATTTCTAATAAATATAGACAAAATATGAATTAATGGCTAATTTCGTACTTGAGATTGCAGTTTGATAATAGTTTATCTCTTAAATTATCTTTCTGATCAAACTGTGGAAGCCATGGACTCAGAAAAATTCAGAAGGTTGTGCGTTCGAGTCCCGCCTGAAACTCAGAGTTTCTCTGAGTCCATGGCTTCCACAGTTTTATCAGCAAGATTTTCTAAGACTTAAAGTATGAATTGTTCTGGAGCACTTTTGTATTCATAACATCTTCTGATGACGGACCTGTAAATATTGACATACTTTAAACAATTGTATAGAAAGTACAACGCTTAGTTGGCAACTAAAGGTGGTAAAAAGTCATGAAAAGCTAAAATATTAACGACAGTCGAAACTGAAAATTGAAAATAAGAATGTTTGGAGCAAAGGACATGCGTTGGAGTGAAATGCGAAGTAAAATTTAACTTTGCGAGGTTTTAGTTTTAAAAATAAAATCAACAACTAGTCTAGGTCAGTTTAGTTTTTATTTCACTTCACGTTTCACTCCAACTATTCTATTTTAAGTTTCTGTATACTTTCCATTTTCAATTGGCTGCTACAGTTGAGAAAATCGAGGTAAAAATTCGCTTAATTTACGAAAGTGCTTGATAGTTGATCCTCCAACTCATGAATCATTCATGACGACACCAAGAAAAAACAATCAATACGGAGACTAGGTACAAAATGTCGTCTTAATTACAATAAAATTTCGACAACTCTAAACTGGATGTTTTCCGTTAAATACGGATCATTTTTGGAAGCTATATCATACACTTTGAAAGTCGTATTTGCTGAGCTTATTTTCAAGCTCCCTAACCTTGCTTAAAAGTCTCCACCATGGCAGCACTTTTCACCTCATTTTTCCGTTTTTGGACATTAGATCAAAGTATATGATATACTACTTCATACATTGCCTAAACTGTCGCAACGAAACAAAGAAAAATGCCCAGTGTATGTTCAAATGTCCGATTTTCCAACCTTCCGGTTCCTCGTCGGAATTAAACACGTTGTATGGTCCACTTCTCGTGTGCATTTCTTGTAAAATTATTGCAAAACTGTAAACATCTCCTTTTTGGGTTCCACAGCTCGTTGGATTACGCAACAGTTCTGGTGCTCGCCAAAGTAAATCTGAAACGGGAGTGGAACAAGTAATGTACAGCTAAGAGCTAGTTTTCAGCACAAAAAAAAAAAAAGAAAGAAAGACGCAAGAAGTGGCTAGCGTAACAGCAAAAGTAAATTACTGTGGGGCCCTTAAGATTTTGTGTTACAAGTTTGTCTTCCATGCGATTATAGATTTATCCGTCAATAAAATAATATGTTTTTCGTAAAGTTCAATATTAATAGCCGTTGATAATCATAGGTAACATATAGACTTACCAAGCGAGTATTTGTAATCGCCTTTAAAATCACGGCTTTCTTCTTCACCAAGTTTCGAAAGTCCAAAACTGGTAATTTTTAAAACCCACCGGCTGTCCACCACGCAGTTTGATGACTTCAAATTTCCATGAAATTTAATTTCGCTTGCATGGAGAAATGTCATACCCTTAATATAGAAGTAAAAACGAGTCCAGATATCGAAAACCAGACATCATTAACAGGCGACAACCACTCCCCTGTAAACTCATCGATATCAGTGTAACGAAATACATTATGGTATCCAGTATATAATACGGGACAGTTACTTCCACGAAAGGGACGTGACGGAACCGATGTTTATATGGAGACATTTGCCGACATTTATTTTGTAGTAATATAGTTATCGACCTATAACTTCTTACCCTGACCATATCTCTGACGAGAGACGCTATGAACATACTGTCTAGTTTAATATCATCGTTTTCAAAAATATCCTACAACGCAAAAATGAAACATGGCATTACGAGAAAAAGTAAAGGAAGCCTAAAGGAAGCAGTTTAAACTCTCCCTAAGCAGTTCTATGTTCAGACATAATTTTACGCTACTCTGGCTCAAAAAGTTTTGAACGTAGCTTTCAAAACTACCGTTCATGATCCAACATTTCCACATTCTTGTCTAGTGTCTTCATCAGGGGTGATTGATCTGAACATGAGGTCCCTATTTGTATCCTAAGAGAACCGTCGATGACGTTGCATCTCATAAAAAGATAACGTCGCCGATGGTTCTCTGACGATACAAATAGGGATCTCATGTTCAGATCAATCACCCCTAATGAAGACACTATACAGGAGTGTCGAAACGTTAGGTCATGAACGGTAGTTTTGTAAGCTACATTCAAAAGTAGCGTAAAAACATGTCTGATTATTCACCCGGCTGCGTTGAGAATTTATTTACAGTTCTGTGTTATTAAAATCACGAGGAAAAGTACCCTATCTTCAATGTTAATCCGTAAATTTCAAAAAACGGTTGTATTAACGCAATTACCAGCTTATTTTGTTGAAGTATAATTATAGTTAACGAAGTTAAAGTTATATCAGATAAAATTCTACCTGAAGACTTCCTTTGGAACAGTATGACGTTAAGATAAAAACTTTGTTGCATTCAATGCAAGCTCCGACAAAATTAACCAGATTCTCGTGGTTTGTATCTCGCAACTGAAAAAGTGAACGGTTATTAAAATTCCAAGGCCTTGCCGAATGATATTTCTTTCTATTTTAATTTGAACTCATTTCACTTCCTTCCTCCCTTCCTTCCATCTCGTTCTATTCTTCCTTTCCTTCGTTCATTCCCTCCTTTCTTTCTCCCTTTCTTCCTTCCTGCCTTCTCTCTTCCTTTCTTTCTTTCCTTCTTTTGGCAACTACTTGCTTATACTTTACCCTTTTCATCTCCATTCTTAACTCTCTTGTTATTTCCACTGAATTGCGGTGTAGTCTTCGTATTGCCACGGTGTTATGCTGGCGGACAGTTAACAAGAAAACGTACAGATTTCTTTATATTTCCTCAAATTCATCAAAAATTTATGAGGCAAACACAAACGGAAAATCACAACCGAAACAACTTTTGATACTTCGTTCTCAAATTCGTTAATAATTCATGAACCACAAGCAAGCAAAAGAAATGAATGTTTAAGTAATAGTTAAAATATGAGCGGCTGATCTTAATGGGCATTTACAATGGCGAGTGCGAATCATCAAATGAACAAAAGAATGAAGCTTATTAGTATTCTTAACTTTGACAGAGAATACTAATAAGGCTAATTAGTATTCTTAACTTTGATAAAGATCACTCATGTCCAACTGTTGATCTTTATTGAGATTTACAAAGGTATACATGTGACTTGAATGCTTCGTTTTGATTGCTTGCTGCTCTCATTAATTATTCATCAATTTGATAATTAGTGCTTTGAAACTAGAGGAAGTTCCATACTAGTTGTAGTTTTGAAATATTTCAAGGTCCTTGTCCAAATTTCAAAGCACACTCGGATTTTGAAATCCCGGTCAAACACCTGCATGAATTAAACAAACTTTTACTCGATTTTCTCGTATAATATCGATTAGGAAGAGACGATATAACAAACAGTCGTGAGGGTAAAAGTTCAGATACATTTCGCTGTTCAAACTCGTCCCAGGTTTGAAAAAACAAAGTAACATGCTCTTCCATCTGAGTTCTAGTATGTCAATAGTTAGAGCATCTAGCTAGCATTTCAGAAGGTTGCGGGTTCGAGTCCCGTCTGGAGCTCAGAGTTTTTTGAGTCCTTATCTTTCCACAGTTTGAACGGTGATATACATCTAACCCTGTTACAGTATCAAACTGCAATTTCCGAAGACAAACAACTGATTAGTCGTGAGAGTGTTTGACCATTCAATCAAACTTCTCAGAGAGCATTTAAAAAACTCGCCTTCACATTATTTTTAAAACGCTCATGTTGGTATTGGATCTCAGGTCAAACGTAACACTTCTCCCTTGTGTTTGATATGTTATTCCTAAAATGTTATGTAGTCGCTATGTTCTGCATTACCTTATAAACACCAACAGTTGAAAACAGCTGAAAGCTCTCTCTGCTGTGGTTATCCGAATACATACTTCTCTAAAACAATGTGGAAAAAGAAAGTGTGTATTCATGCAATTACTGTTCTAACTGGTACGACTTAACTGACTGCCTTCCAATATGGTAAATTTGTTATACATTAAAAACTATGAACATTTTTCTTACCATTGTAACTAGAAAATTAATATGTTTACGATCATAATTCGAAAAAAAAACATATAATATGTGTAATGTTTTTTTTTATAATTATAGCATGAATCGTATTACCTTGTCGCCAATAAGACTACGAAATGATGATCTCGATCGATTGGAGAAGATGATGTCTTTGGAGTCAATTCTCCATGAATCATGTGAGAGTTCAACTTCCAGCCTGTATTTCCTTTGAAATGATCAACTTATCGTAAGAAAATGATCGATTTGTAAATCACAAGTAATGAGTCAGTTGGTTTCTAATAGAAAAAGAAACTTCAAATAAACGACAATTTTTTTCATTGTAGCCAAGTTTCGGCAAAGCTTATGCCATCTGCAGTACAGATAAATGGTTAAGTAATTCACAAGTAGATTCTAATGTATATTTATATATACATGGGTTTATGATTTTATCATGATGTACAGCTACTAATAGTGAGTAAATCCTTAACTAGCATATCGTATCATATTTAGATTTATCGGTTTGTAACGATCTTTTAAAAATTTCAGTAATCTTGTTCGGTGGAATTTAAATTTGAATTTGAAAATCATAATCCACTGTATATATAAACAGACGTTCGGGTTTACCCTTGAATCAGTTAACCATTTATTTGCACTGAAGATGGCACAAGCTTTGCCGAAACATGTCTACAATTAAAAAAATTGTCGTTTATTTAAAGTTTATAACTGTGGTGCTCAATAGAACATATAGAAAAAGAAATATGGGCATTTGTATTTACCTGTATAAAGAGACTATCAGGGCTACCACGGCAAGAGTTAAGACGCCCGTAGCAGTTCCAAGAAGGATGAATGTGTAATTAACTGAAAGAAAACATTGATTTAAGGATTAAAGAGTTCAGTTCATATCAAAATTTATAAACGATAGTCCACTAAAATTCTTTTATTTGAAAAAAGGCAACAAAAATCGATGCAAAAAAAGGCTACAACCCTTTGATAGTGCTCCGATAAGGCAAAGGAGATATATAAAGTTCGTGGAAGACAAGTTTATTTAGTTTATATAGATATATTTTATAGTTTAGATATATTTTTAGTTTATATAGATATATTTAGTTTATATAGATAAGTTTATATAGTGCAAGATAAGTTTATTTGGTTTTCTCAGGCTTCAGATAGCATGCGCGGTGCAACAAAGTTAACATTTATCGCCCCAAGTAGGATAGCACCATTTAAGGAGGATCCGCAATTGAAAGAAAGATAGACATAGGGACCACGGGTCGGACATTGGTTTTGTAAAACAAACCTTGCATATCATAGTCATTTACAGTCTGATAATTGTTCAAATTTTTGTCTTATTTATCAAAAAATGCTTGAGCAGGCGAATGGACTGACTGGCAGTGTCCATGTAACGGTCAAATAAAGGTTTGGGACATTGTCTGTACGATGTATAATCTTTTTGAAAGAATATAAATAAGATTTAGTTGGCCTCGGCGCAAGATGTACATATTTCTCAAAACTTACTGGACTCAAATCCACGCCCTGGAGAATCGCGCGGAACTCCCTTCAACCAAAAAATATCGTCGTCGTTGACCTTAAGTATTCCATCGAACTGAAATGTACCTACTTTAAAGTACTTTGGATCTGAAGAAAATAAAAATTAAAATAGTTACACAACTGACAGCATTATAAAAGAGAAATAGGAAGACAACGTTGATGGGAGCAAAAAATACGCATCTGTAAGAGAAATAATCAGAAACTATCACAAAAGAAAAAGTAATGAAAACAACAGTAAAGGCAAAAGCAACAACATAAAGAAGAGCAACCACCACAACAACAAAAACATTCACGACAACAACAACACAACAACAGAACGACCATAACATAATAAAACAACACGACAGCAGCTAAATTAACAACAACAATTCTAATAGCTGCGAGAACGGTGACAAAAACAACAACAGCGACAAATACAGCAACAACAACCGCAGTAATAGCAAAACGACACAACAACAGCACTAACAACATAAGCAACAAAAAATAACAGCAGCGACGATAGCAATGACAGCAACAACAACGATAAAGTCAACGACAACAACTATCACAGCAAAACCAACAATAGAAACGACAAAAAAACACTGTCAACAGCAACAGAAAAATTGACAACAATGCATCAGTACCCGTGCTATTCCCACGAAAATCATACAATATGTATTGTAATACCGCATCTCCATTATCTTTGAAAAAAGTTGTACTACCAAGTGAACCTTAAATAGAAAGGAATGGTTTAATGTTGTATCCATCATGGATATTTAATTGCTGTTGCAGATGCGTTGTTACCAAAAAGAAATTTTTGTTTTCGACTTTAAAAAATCGCTGAAACGAAAAATTAGAGGTTTACTTACTTTGATATTCTGTGCCGGTAAGTTTTCCAATGACATAAGTACCATTTCTGGGATTGCCATTTTCAGATATAGTCTTATTTATGGCTATGGCGTATTGATAAATGGCATCGTGAAGATACCCAGCAGCGACTGGCATAAACACCTAGCAATTGTAATAAAGATTTATTAATTGAGGCCGAGGTCCGTACGGGAAAGTATTTGCCGGAGGTTTTTGTAGGACCGAACGACGAAGAAGTGAGGTCAGCAAAAAATAAGAAAATACTGTCCCGTAGAGACCGAGCAACCAAAGTTAATAACGAATTTATTATATGGCTTTTGGGTAATTTCTTTTGTTATTTTGCGGTGTTTTCGTCTTTGGATATAGCTGTTTACCTGGCCTGGCGACGTATTTGTTTAGTTACATGAAAACTTCACTTGCCGTGTTGGTTTTACACAAATTGGTTTGAAAAAAGCATCACTGTTCGTGTACATTTAAACCTTTTGATGTCTTTAATGTAGATACCAATTTCTCCTAACGCCAAAACATACAGGTCCAATAAAAAATAACTTTCGATGCCGAACGAAAAACCACCCTCATACCCAAGGTCTTATCTCCGCTCCGGCTACTATCTCATTTCGCAGCGGGAGCGGAGATACGGTAATTGGGTACGACGTTAAGTAGTAGGTTTTATTATAAGGCCGTCCTACCTTCCTTCCATCCTTCCCACCTATTACTTTCCTTCTCTTCCTTCCTATCTTCTTTCCTCCCCCCTTTTCTACCATAGTTCCTTCTTTCTTTCTTTCTTTTTCGTTTATTTCTATCCTTCTTACTCTACTTTTTTCTTTTCACTTTATTTTTTTCTTACCCGAAATTTTTCACTTTCCGTTTTACTTCTGTTAAATGGTGGAGCCCTCGTGAGGTTAGCTACAGTTTGAATGATAGTGAGATTCGATATCATATTATTTGGTTTGAGGTCCAAGGATATGGTCAAAGCATTCTCAAACGATTTCGCGGCACCTTCGGTTAACTTCTTAGTTTGTGTATAACGTCCATCAAATGAATTAATGAATGAATATCGAGTTGAGATCAGTATATTCTGGATATTGATCAAAAACAGGATAAATGCGAAGTCCCCTTTGTTCATTTCCAGTTCATCCACAATGAACATAGCCTCTCGGGCAAGTTCATAATCCATCAAAAAGATTATGACTACATTAAAAAAAAGATGACGAATAAGGAATTTTTCGTGGTAAAACTGGAGTAGTTTTAAATACACGTTATAATCTAAAAGACGTTTGGGAGGAATAAAATTAACTCGACAACAAAAAACTAAGGAAAAATATAAAGAAATGCAATACTATTGCATTAACCCTCTCTTGTCCAAGGACTTTCGCCTTGACGAGTAAAATCGTCTGGCGTTGACCAAAGTAAAATACTAGTCTCCATAGCTAACTGAGGACCTATACGGCCAGAAAGGAGATAATGTTGGATCAGTTGTCCACTGAAATGCATCGAGAAATGCATACGGCCATAGGAGACGGCGAATTCAAAATATTAAGCCTCGAACAACTTTTTTTCTGGTCTTTAAAGCTTCTCGCATTATTCGCTTTGTTGTTTAACAAAGTAAAATCCACCGTGACGGAAACACTATATCTGTATATGCTGTAGATTTAGTTCCGAACTAGCAATGGTAAATCGACACAATAAAGTTGTGTTAATTCGTACTATCTCAGGAGAATAAATGGCTCTCAGATTCTTTCTTAAATATTTTAGAATTTGATATACTAATAGAAAAATTTACACCTACCCTTTGATGATTTAGCTACGCAGTGGCATCATGGCCGGGGACAAGCCCCTCGTAACTCGACATTTCTCGGAAATTTGAGATATGGCCGGAAAAGTTACGGCTGTCGGGAAAACTAGACCATTCATTTATTACAGTTTCTCTTCTCATTTTCCACAATGAGATGAAAATCTGTAATAAAACGTACAAAACTGGTGTAAACAAAATTAATGAGATTTTCGGTAACCCAAAATAAATAAAAAAATGTGACAAAATGTCTCTTAAAATAAAGGTAACTAATTGGAACGATCCATCTGTCGGAAAATTCGAGAATTTGGGCCCGTTTGCTGGAGCCGTCCCACGGTGCTACTGTAGCTGAGCACATTTTACGATCGAAAAGGGGAAAAACTATTGTGCATTCAGTTGATGTAGTTGCACCTAAAATTTGACTCGAAGCTTTTGAGTTAAGATTGACCTAGGGTAGGGGTTAGGGTTATGATCAAGGTTAGGATTAGGGCCAGGTTTTGAATTTGGATCAGGGTTAGTATCAATAAAATTCCGAAATTATCGCTAAAACATGACGTCATTACATCAACTGAGTGCAGAGTAGCCTCACCCGATCGAAAAGATGTCTACACTGCTTTATGCGCATGCCTGATGTACCCACTTCTGAGTCCTTTCTTCAACTGGGTTATCCCTTCACATGGGTTGATTAACTCCTTCCTGTCCGTACAGATCCTCAGTGACCTATGGAGACTTCAGTACTTTACTCTGGCTAATGCCAGACGATTTTACTCGTCAAGGGGAAAGTCCTCGGACAGGAAAGGGTTAAAATTAGGTTTAAGTTTAGCAGTAGGATTAGGTTTGGGACTGTATAACGAAACTCCTATTTCCACACTAACTTCTGGCTTTTTCCTTTACTTTCTTCAGCTCATTCTTGAACAGTTCTGTATCACGCGGTGGTGTGAATTTATTTCTTGACGTTGTTGATGTCTCGCAAGTGATTTCGATAGAGTTTCGTCGTAAAACTTCGTTCAAGGTGTCTTTTCGTTCGAGCCAGACTGTAATGTTTTCACAGATTATCGCTACTTTATTCCACTTGAATTTCTTTAGAACTTCTAGTACTTCAAGAGCCATACTTCTGGGATCAAGGATAGTTCGCGCGAACGTGCGGTATACCGATTTATCAGAAACTTTCGCGGAAGTACATAACTACAGAAGACAAGTAAAACGAGGGGTTTGATGCTCTGTGCAACTGATGAAAATTTATTTCTTTTACGGGCAAAATGTTTCCGAAGTAAAACAGTCTGGCTGTTTTCTGACGCAATTTTTACGCGAATTTAAAAAAAAACCTTTTGTTTCGAGTCAAAATTCGAACAGGAACTCTGAAGTTGGGTACTTGGGCAGTTGAACCGCAAATAGAGGTAAGGTGCAGATGCATAAATGGCGCCACTAAAATAGTGAACCAATCACAACTCACCGCGTAATATCACGAACTAATGACGTATCTTCGTTTGTACAGATAATGAATCAGATAAACGTCAGATTATTGATTTCATGATAAGCGATGCCCCGAAAATTCCCAGGTACCTTTAACTCTACTCGGTCCGACTCCTCCTTTGTTATTTTGACCTACTTCCTGTTCGAATGTTGACTAGAAATCAAGTTATTTTTTAAAATCTGCATAGAAAATTGCGCGCGTAATATGTCACGGTTGGTTTTTGAATCGTTTTTTCAATTTCCTCGGACGTCAATTAATTAAGCCAAACTTTCAAATCTTCTTATTCTATTACATTGTTTGTTTATTGCATAAAACAGATAGATTCATTTCCCCGCAGTCTGTTCAGTTATACATGCGCAGAAGATGTCAGAACGACGTACGAACAAAAAGTTGCCCGCAAGTCGATAGCCCAGCGCAGGATCACAGATGTCACCGATGAATGTTTTTGTTAAATAGGAAAAAAAGCCACGTGATGCAAAGATGGCCGATCTGATAAAAACATCAATAACAAACCAAGTAATGAAATGTAAATGATGGAAAATATTTTTAAAGCCTTGGTCAGACGGTGCAAGATAGTCGATGATAGTATAATAACTAAAAAAACTCTTTTCCGGTGGTCTCAGACTCTTATTATTTTTACTCTGGCTAACACCAGACGATTTTACTCGTCAGTCAAAGGGAGAGGTACTGCTGGGAAAGAAATAAAAATTCATTTTTGTTCCTAATTACTATTAATTATCGTGAGCTATCATCAGCGTGTGGTCAAAAGGGAGAAGTTATCATGAAAAATTGGAATATTCTCAAAGTGAATGGTAGCCCATGGTAGTCGATGACAGTCGATGAAATTATGCAGTTTGTAACTGGTATTTTTGTAAATATTTTGATACGTATTAATAATTAGGTAATTACTATAGGTATACACGTCTCCATTGAAGAGCACAATAGTGAAATGGATCTCGTGTTTTTAAATAAAGATGTCAAAAACATGATTATAGTTGATGATACTTGGTAGTCAAACGAGGGCGAGAGTTTCAGCAATTATCGACTATCATGTGCCGTTTGACCAAGGCTTATAAGTCAATCAGTAAACCCAAAGGGGAGGAACCGTCAGGGGATCCAAGGGAACGGTAATGCGTAAAGGCTAAAATTAAGAAAAAGCTCCTAGGAATAAAGAATACAAGGCAATGTTTCTGTTCGCCAATGGTAGTAAACGACACTGTTAACCGTATAAAAAGTCCTGAGATCATATTCCTTTACCACATGAGCTATTGACTTTTCTGACCAGCTATTTGATTGGTTTCGTTGATTCTCTTGTCAACTTAAAACACGATTAATTTCTGATGATAGTCAGTATCAGTTTCCAATGATATTTTTTAATTTTTTGTTGACACAGTGAGAATAATTTATGCGTCAAACTAATATAAAAACAGATTTTAAATGGTTGCTTTATTAAGACTTACTCCGAAATAATCAACATCCATTTGGCATATGATTGTCACTAAATTTGGTAAATCTTTTGTTTAATTTTGTATCAGTCAGCACCATACCGGAGAATTCAGCTCTTGGATAATTCAAACAAGAGTTCGAATTAATCCCTGAATAAATGGATAAATTGAGCTAAAAGATGTGTCTGCCACATCCTTGACAGCTGGCGTCAGCGAAGCGACCCTCCTCCTCCGCAAACCCTGAAAAGAACTGTCTTAAAAATACAGTCCAGTTAGATGTTTTGGCAAAATAAACCGGTACGTCTCTAACGTTGATTTATGGGGTCCAGCAATCGATGATCTAAATTGCTTTCTCGAGACTTGATCGCCCAAAGGCCTCCCTTTGCTCATTAACATCTTCCAGCATTAGGCCCTGATTACATTAGCCCAGAAGCCGGGCCAGTTCGCTTAACGAGTTAGCCCGCCAAGCAATGTAAACCTCTGTAATGACAACAACACAATTACATGAAGACGCGAGGCAGTAAGTTCGCCGAGCCAGTTCGCTTCAAGCAAACCGGGGTGTGCCAGCACAGCAAGCAAGCCAGCTCATCAGACCTCACGTGATAACGTTGGAAAAGGGTCAGCCAGTGTAACCGATCTGGGCAGGTAGGGGTTAAACTTTCTTTCATTGTTCACGTGGTAGTCTGGTCAGTCGGCCAAGAGCAAGGCGAGATCTCGTTATCTAACGCCCTCCTTGTCGCTCAATAGGATTTTTCTTGTCGTACAGAGCGCGAGTTGGCCAATCTGGATTGGAAAATTAAAACGCAATAAAAACTAATTGGAAAGTCTGTGCATACGTGTCCAAATTTTCCCTCCATGTTTTTACCGAACATTAACCAGGCTTGCTTTTCTTTTCAGACAAGGTGCGTCTACTCATGTGCAGGAGCTAACCCTACATCTCGCCAGAGATGTCGGGGTTCAGAATTTCTTGTATATGAATGAGATGCTGCTAAGTTCTCAAAGGAACTGTTTGTTACGGTAAACGATAGAAAAGGAGAGAACTTAATGAAAAGAAGAAATAAAAAAAAAACAAACTTAAACTGTACTTAGGTATTTTAACAACGTTCTGGATGGCGTGCTCTTCCCTCTCTGACCTGACGGCAACACCCTTCCAAACATGATCGGAAAAAAGTAAGTACGACTTAAGTATTTTAAATTTCATTTTTTACATCGACTGAGTTCTCTCGTTTTATCTTGTTTACCGTGATATTCTGAATTTCATGCCAAGGCTACCAGGAACTAACCCAGACAGCTTTAAATGGTGTTTTTCTTAGAAGCCACGAAGGAACTCGCTCAAAGGCGGCGGTCATTGGGACCGGACCGGTGAGAATATGTATTAGCTGGCCAATGGACATTTCGGTTACTAGTTTTTATTCCAACCAAGAGATGCTTCACTTTTTCACATCAAATTCATGGTCATAACGATTTAAAAAATCTTCATATCCTCAAAATAAAACTAGCCAGATGACTGCAAGTTTATTTTTCCCACCTCTCGCGATGCTATCCGCGTTTTGGATTTACGTTTAAACCCCATAACGTACAAGGACGAAAGGCACACAGCAACACTTTCCGAACAAATCATGGATTTCAATGGTCAATAACAGAGGCCGACACTCATTACCTAACTGTTTACATCGAATCTTAACTGCCACAAACATAACTTTTTTTTTCACTCGACACCATATAAACTATTATTTAAAGTAATTTCATATGGACGCCCTCAAATAGTTCGCGTCACAAACAATCACGCAAACAACGATGGAGAACAGTCATTACGTGACGGGAAATGTGGCCCTCATAACGTGGCTAAAATAGTCAGAACATCTAACTAGGTATTTCTATTTACTCAAACAGTTTGTGTACAAGAATCACTACTTATTCACGATTGCTTAACATAAATTTTTGTGACAATTTAATCTTCATAAAAATGTTCACCTTAAGCGATGCTGCACGCTGCAGATAAACTAAAATAAGCCAGAAAGTCCCAATTGAAGAGTTTGCCTGTCCATAGATTTATATCTGGCTAACGCTGGAAGAATTTACTTGTCAAGCTGAGAAATTTCACCTAGAAATGGGTTAAAAACTATATCGATTAACCCTTTAATGCCCAGGGGTCTTCCCTTGACGAGTAAAATCGTCTGGCGTTAGCCAGAGTAAAATACTAAAGGCCCACAACGGGCGCTAAAGGGTTAATTGGTGGAGATACCCAGTCGAGGTTTTATTGTGACCCAAGTCAACGAGCTTACTTCTTGAGGTTAGGCGTATTCAGTAAAACGTATCATACCACAGTGTAGTTGGTAGATGTTGACGGACATTCGACGTATTTGGCATGAATAACCTAGCTTTCACTCAAAATGAGCGTTACCTCTGAAGTACTTCTTAATCAGAATGCATCATCCACCATGGAAGCACGAAGAAAGATTTTCATAAAATCCAACACAACGAAAATGACAAACTGGAGTCCCTCTAGCGAGGGACTCCACTTTGTCTGCGATCGTTGGATTTCGCGATTGCTGTCCCACCAATCAAAAAGTTACTTTAGTCATGTGACTACGGTAGCTTTTGCGGCTATAATCGACGTGCAAATAGCAGAAATTTGTTGCAGCAGTAGTTTAAAGTAGAAGTTAGTTCTGCTTTCCGTTCAACTAATAGTTTTGAAAAACGAGTTTCCTTAGGGGTGTTACTGATACTAATTTTCCATGAAACATGCAAAAAATTCTTTTTCACCGCATAAGTTGAATGAAAATATTGCATGATGCAACAGTGCAGGGATTTCACAAGGGATTTCTGCGATAACGTAAATTCTAACCAGTGATAATCAAGCACTGTTTCAATTCTGTTTTGCAACCATTTGCCGCGTGACATTAAGAGAACATTTTAAAATTAACTTTCACATCAAAAGCCAAGTGGAAAAACAAGGATATCGTGTGAGTTCACTAATTTAGCTATCAAGTCTGAACTGCGAGAAGTGCAATGGTTTCTGCCAAGTTGAATGTACAGGTGATGTAAGTATACAGTGACGGTGTTGCAATTTTATTTCGGAGTCTATACAAATATTGAACCGGAAAGATGATGAGACAGACCGCCCTACCAATTCAGTAGGGGAGGAATTATCTTTCAGCCAACTTTCTCCACTAGAAACTCAAGTGTTTGAAACTCTATTTTACTTAGAGATGATATTGTGTGACGATATGGTAAATTGCACTATATACACACGAGATAAATAGCGACTGAACAAACAGGAATACAGGAATATAACATTTACTTACATTTGAAATTACGGGCAGTCCCAATGCGCTTGCCAGTCGAGCAGGCTCCTCACAGTAACAACCCAATCCAATAAACACATCAGCTTTGTTCCTCCATTGCTCCACCATTCCTTTAAGAGCGTAGTCCACTTTACACCTGGTGTCTTTCCAAATGAAATTTAAGGTGTGGTTTGGTAAAATTCTTCTGTCTTTATTGATCAAGTCAATGGTGTATGGGATTATCCCCGCGTAGTATTTAGCCAGCTTGAGGTTATCGGCCTCGAAATTGTCGAGGTTTTCGAATGGCAGCAAAATTCCAAGCGTAAGATTGTCACAGTTCCCAAAATAATACACTAAAGTTGCGAGGAAAGCAAACCCAACAATTCTACGAATGGTCAACATTGTTGGTTCTCTTTGGATGAATGTCTTTCAGAAAACTGTTCGCTATAAACAGTTCACAAACGTTTTATTTGTTAATCGTATTTCTTGACAATTTTTTCTGCGCGAAGGTCATTGGAGAGTTGTTATGCGCTGTTTGAATCCACAACGTTGCAGTCAAAGGCTCGTGGCTCTGTGTCATGAGAAGTTCGTGATCGGATTTGGTCTTGCCATAACGAGAATACACTGTGTCATACCAGGCCCTCTATCTCATCAGTTCTACGTTGAACACCGTACAGCTGCTAGTCAACCTTTCACGGACAATCATAGACAAACATCAAGAGAACAGCTTGAGATAACAGCTTCCGCTGGATTTAAATAAAAAACTCAAAACACGACGCTTGCAGCCGTAACACATTAAAGGGAGAGAGATAACATGTGCCGCGATATTCAACTACTAAAACTTCTATTAAACTTGTAATTAAATTTAAATTCGCGTGTCAGCGGATTGCCAAAATAATTAATCCTTAAAATCGAAATCGCTTATGACTTTCAAATCATTCTTAGTCGGTTTAGGTGATTAAAGTAACACATTCTAAATAGTGGAAATGTGTTTAATGACGTTTTCACATTCAATCAGGTCTTAAATCTAGGTTTAATAAAATCGCTACCCTGGTCATAAATAAATAGTTTTTTATGTGTGTATTCAGATAAAATTATTCTGATCTTATTTCTAGATATACAATATTTTTGCAGAATTGGTGACGATTATGATGTGTTTTTTTGAATGGAATTTTTTTTGAAAGGAATGAGTCGTAGGTTAAATAGACACACAGTTTTAAAATGTTAAAGAGGGATTACAAGAAAGTTTGATTTGTCTTAATAAAATAAACGAACTGTACACTGTACCTAAGTCAACAACAGCACAAGCGTAAAAATTATCTGATGATACAACCGACTTATTAGAATTTCATATGAAGCTCAGTTTGATGCTTGTCAATCCCACGACTATAACGACAACATCAGAAGATCAATTTAGTGATTAATGGAGGAAGAATCACTCCTTAAACCCTTGGAGTACGCTCAAGATACAATTCCTATGGAGCAGGTTCACATGCTTTTTTCACGAGATTACAAGAAATCTCCTCAAGACTTAAGATAAGAGAAAGGAAATTTAAAATCTGTCTATAGACGACTCGTGTACTGCGGGCGATGGGTAAAACGCAGGTGGTTGTTGTGTGTGGGTGACATATTGGAGAACAGTTTGAAAATTTTGTTTACAAAAGCCGATTTTCTATAGAAGATAAGAGGCTACATTTGTACTTAAAGGTATTTACATCTCAAAATATGCCATCCGTATTTCTGCGCAGAATAAAATAGGTCACAAGGTACGTGTACCATGGTCATACTGCTGAATGAAAGAATGTAACATGCCACGTTACAGTACCAATGGCAAGAGCTTCATATCATACCGTATCTCATATCATCCACATTGTACCATCCCATAAAAATGCACTTTATGGCCCCGTACCATAACAAATCATAGCATACTATACTATACCATTCCTTATCATGTCATTCTACACCATACTACATCATACTATACTATGCCATATCATACTATATATACCATACCATATCATATCAAACCAACGTTTCATAAATCACCATACCATTTCCAAACCATATTGTACCATACAATGGTCAACAACACAGTTACGTCTACAAACTAATGACAACTACAAACTACAAACAAGTTCCCATAGCACTTCGCTCTACACTACTTTAAACCGAAACGTTTGAGTTCGCCAATCTCTTTGACATGCATAGTTATTTCTTAAAAATTGTTGACTTGGTTACATTATTTCAGTTAATATTAATCTTTATACATGGCAACCAGTTATCAACTGTACAATTAAAGAAGTTGCTCTTCGTAAGACCATGTGTTCTAAAATATAAAAAAAAAGTAAGACAAAAAAACAAAACAAAGAACTACAAAATATGTAACATCTTCGCCAATAGAATAAAATATATAAAACAAAGTAAAAGGTTTGAAATTTATTAAAAGTTTAAAAACACTCATCATCAGCAGGTTGGAACAGTTTACCCCTGATGATGGTCATGTAGATCGAAAACGTGTTTTTTTTAAACTTTTAATAAATTTTAAACTTTTTACTTTGTTTTATATATATATATATATGAAATAATAATATACCAAGCTAGATACAGGTTTACAATTACTTAGAACGATATATTATGTAACATATACAGTATGCGCGGTCGACCAAACTGCATCGTAAAATAATAAGACACACAAAAAAGAAAAAAACCAAAAAAAAACAAAACAAAGAACTATGAAATAATGATACGCTCAGCCAAATACAGGTCAAGAACTACTTAGTATTTTACTTAAACGATACATTATAACATATATAGTATGAGCAGCCAGTCTGTATGAGATTTACAAGGCGAGCCGTAACTTAAATACCCATACAATTTGGTTGCGAATACGCAACCATTAGCAACCATGTGCAAACAAGGAACTGTACGTTACTTATTCAACGAATGCATTTGAAGATTTATGTTCACAAACTATATTTGGGATACGATGCATTTAAATTGAAGGAAATAGAAAGTTATTTAATGATGTTAGTTGGTACTCCGGTTGACGAACCATACCGGACAAGTAGAGAAACTCTACTTGTCCCGGCAGAGGGATTCGAACCCGCAACCTTCGGTTTACTAGTCCGACGCTCTACCAACTGAGCTACAAGTCAAGTTGGGAGCTGGTCACGAAATTGATGTTACTTCGGCTCTTGATATTTCGAAACATATACTAGTACACATATACTAGTACTACACATAAAATCAGATAGGATTTAAATGTCCCGATTTCGAAGAAACTAGTATATGTTTCGAAATATCAAGAGCCGAAGTAACATCAGTTTCGTGACCAGCTCCCAACTTGATCTGTAGCGCATTTGGTAGAGCGTCGGACTAGTAAACCAAAGGTCGCGGGTTCGAATCCCTGCCGGGCCAAGTAGAGATTTCTCTACTTGTCCGGTATGGTTCGTCACTCGGAGTTGCGACTAACATCATTATTCTCCACTCGAGTTCATTCTTCTACTCAGCCAGAAAGTTATTTGTTTATTTGACTTCCAAAAACGTAGTTTCATACAATTGTTTAAAGGCTTTTGATGTATCTTTTTGTTCAAACTGTGTAAAGCCAAGGACTCAGAAAAACTCTGAACTCCAGGCGGAACTCGAACCCGCAACCTTCTGAACAAGATAAAACAAATCCTTTTTTAACCTTTTCCTGGCCGAGGACTTTCCCCTTGACGTTGAAAAATGGTCTGGTATTAGCCAGAGTAAAATACTAAAGTCTCCATAGGTCACTGAGGACCTATACGGCCAGGATGGAGTTAAAGCATGTTATTTATTTCGTTATTATTGCGTGTATGTATAGTTATTGTCGACTGACTTGTCTACAGTTTAAATACGCAAAAGTAACCCTTTTCTGTCAACTCAGTTCTAGTGGTTCAATCGTTAGAGTCTAATTTTAAGTCTCAAACCATAGCACAACTTCCACAACAAGAAAATGCAAAACTTTAAGCGGAAAGTTGCTTGCGTGTCTCTTTGACCTAATGGGAACATGAATGATAGCATTCCAATAGGGAAAATGCGGAATGAAAATGGTAGGTAAAGCTGAAATATTTAGATCTGCCTCCTGTCAAGTAACCTTCGTCTAGTGTTCCTCAACATCGACGTGGAGGGTATAATATGGGCCATCTAGACATCAAAACACGATTTAAAACACGACAGGCGCCTGAAAGGCGATGTCTGTTCGTTTCTTGACATCACTAAGCTTACCCGAACATCTGGAGTAAGAAGTGCATGCCTCGTCGGGTATTCTTCCTCGGATTCTGGTCAAGAAAATAAATCATTTTCAAGTTAAAAAAGCCCCTGCTTGACAAAGTGTTGTCATGTTGTATCAAAACAACGATCGGGTACAAAAAGTGACAAACACGATAATCGTCACAACGGGCGTGCAAATGAATTCCTGTGGTCCTTGAATGTTTTTCACTTGGCCGTATTCCACAAGACTCGTTATTTGCTTTCTCGGTGCGCGCAACAGAATGGCCGACGGTGTTAGATCGACATTAAATAAAAAGCCACGAAAACGGCGGGTAACCGTTAGCTCGAGTTTGAACAGCACAGAGTGGGCGGCATCTGCTAATTTGTTGAAAATAGACATGTTTGTGCATTAATAGCCTTGAGCTAAACATCCAAATGACGGATGAGTGGCGTTCAAGGCAGGAAACTGTAGTACAACAGATTGGGTTTGAATTCATTGAAAAATTAGGTGTTGAGTTGGACCTAAGTTTCAGACAGTCAAGGTAAACCGCCCTTTGGGGTCGAGTTCACAGCTCAGCTCCTAAACCCCCGAACCAGCAGTCGAAGACTAATATCGAACGTGTGCAATAAGGAGTTGGACGTGAGGAGTTGATCATAACTTGCCGGAACTAAGAACCCGAATCCCTCCACCTGCAGAGGTCGTGGTCTTAAATTCTCAACGATTGCAGTAAACGTAATTATAATTGTTTGTGGTGAGTAATGCCATGTTTTTTCGTAGATATAGAGGAAAGAAAAGCGCGCGTTACTTATATTGATTAGTTGAACTATCACGTCCTAGCTTGGGTACTTGTCAAACACTGTCATTAGTTTACTATCGTTATTAAATGTAAAACCGTTTGAGCAATCGTCAGGTCGTTTCCTGCTTGTTGTATTTGTGGTCTTTGTGGAACAGATTCGCAAGAATCACGGCGGTAGGAGTACTAGAGTAGGTTCCCACATCAAGAGAGGTCTTGACGAGGGAAAAACCTCCTGACAGTCTTCAGATTTTCGTTTTGCAAACTCAATGTACCACTATTCGCATCAAAATTTTGTTCCCCTCTTCTTTTCACATAAATATCGTGAATCAGAATTTAGCAGTTCCGGTATCACAATCGTTTACCTTAAAAAGTTAATGGCATTACTTACGCTACACAAGGTCATGATACCTGACTTGTGATTAGCCGGGGTAACTAAGATCTTACAGAATCATGAGTTTTCACGCTAGAAACACAACAGTTATCTCTCACAATATACAGTGCAGTCAGAACAATCCGCGTTCCAAATTTAGTGAATTATTGCAATAACTGCGGTATTGTACTTAGAGAGTATGGCTTGATAAAATGACGTGTACGTGTTGGCAAAAGTTTCTTAAGGCTTTGCTATTCATTGTGTTTTTGTCTCGGGCTCATTTCCACTCCATCTTGATTCTAGACCTACCAAATTAAGTTTTATCAGCGTATTTCCGATCATATGGTTTACATTTCCTGCAATACAAACGTAAATTTTTGGATACTGACGCAATATTGACAAACCCTGTTCAACTAAACGATCTCATTAAAGATCATTCTAAGGATCATGTAATTAAAATGGGAGGTGTGCATGGCTATATAAATTCTATGAAAATGGTATACTTTGCTCACTTTGACCTGCTAAATCGGATTTTAGTGCCATATTCCGAGAACTTCAGTCAAACTGCTACCGATATTTCCCCAACAACATCTCAATAGATCACCTGATTTTGGCTACAACAGGCAGTTCATGTATCCAAAACTTCTTCAATTCGCAACTGCCTCAAGGTAATTCTAAAGAATATTGTCAAAAAATACCAAATAAAAGTTTATAAAATAGGTCACTGGCATCAAAGACGCTTATCAAACATATCTTACGACGTCAGCATTCCTGACGTACGACAAATTGTTTTGAGGTGGTTGCTTGTTGCTGTGGTGCTGCTTGTTGCTGAGGCGCGGCTGAAACATGTCTCTAACAGGTGGTAGGGCCAGGGCACCTTAGGTCCCCAGAAATGTTTCCCCATATTTAGATTTCGATGCAAAAAGGCCGATACCAAAAAAATGAATGTGGAATAACAAGCAGACCATACAACTTCAGGTACCTGCACTTGGTATGTTTTTCACTGACACTGGGCAACTATCATACACTTTTGAAGGTTTATAAATGTTTGGTAAAAACTCCATATATGGCGCAACTGGCAGTTTGTCAGGGCAGTTTGGGGCGAGGTGAACGAAAATGCCAAGGTTTGCAAGAAAAGGGTTCTGGGACGAGAATGCTGCAAACCACCAACTCGGTAGTACCTGTACTTCTTTCGCTTCGACATCTTCCTATTGTTTTGTCCATTCTGATCGAAAGGAAACATTTGATTGTGACATGTTTGTGGAAGTTGATCGTCCAGGTTAGTGTAGTCTTGAGAAAGACTGTTGGTGGAAGTGACTGACGTTTCGACAGCCTTAGAGGCGGTCATCTTTTGACTTTTACTCTGAAGACCCTTTTGACTCTGAAGATGACCGCCACTGAGGCTGTCAAAACGTCAGTCACTTCCACCCACAATTTTTCTCAAGACTACGCTAACCTGGACGATCAACTTCCACAAACATGTCTCGATTCTCCCAGGTTCAAACCATTTACTTCATTACGAAATATAAATTCGAAATTACCCACATTGAATTTTGACGAAAGGAATTTGTTTAACAAAAATCTAATGTCATTTCATTACTGAGAAAATTTAAAGCTATAATCTTCATCCCTCAGTTCTGCAGTCGCAGTATAGTGTCTGTATCAGCTCTCATCATAAGTAAGCAGAAATATAATGTATCAGCTATTTCGGAGTCATGAATACTCGTAGATTGTCACATGAAAGTTGGAATTTCTTTTTGTTGATTTACATTTGCCATTATAAACATTGTAACTCAGCTCTACTATGTATTCTCGTAAGTAGCTGGTGAAAATATTTTGAATCGTTACAAATTGAGTCTACATGTGTATGCCATAAGGTTATGTTGCAGATGCAGTGCTTTTGGTCTTTAATTAATCTGATGCGGTTACTGATGTGAACGTATCTGTAATGTTGGGTTTTGAAAGGTCGTTGACAGATTGTGAGCATGGCAAAAAGTATAGCTCAGCTGCCTCTGCTAAATATTTTTTTCTCTCTAAACGATGTCTGGTACCCCACCAAGGACAGAAGTTTAGCTAATGAATGATTACTGAGTTAATAATATCGGATGATTTCAACGACTAACGAAGTTTGAAGCGATCCTTTTTCAGTTCGACTTTAATCAGTTGAGAAGTATATTATTTCAGAATCGTTAACTTCTCCACTGGATTAAAACTCGTAACTATGTATATTGAACTTTTTAACTAAAATTTCTCTTGGCATAGAAGAACAGGTAGGTCTTGTGCTGATTCGATACTTTGACTGACTGGTCAAACTCCGACGCAAGTGCACCACACATACAGACAACCTTCATTACCCTAACCTTCATTACTTCTTGTCAAAGGGCTACAAATCGCTACTGTAAACATTCACACGCAATGTCACAAAAAGTAAAAATAAGAAACAGAATTACCAAAGACTTGGAACGGTAGTGAAACAAGTGTCCCAGACAGAACTGGTTTAAGCGTTTTATTTCTATTCAATCTTAACAAACGTTTTTTTAAGATAATAAATACACGATGTTAATTAGTCTGATTACTCTAAAAGTGTTGGCGGGTTTCCCCCGCGGCCCTGATTAAGATTTGGCAAAAAAGGACGGGATTCGTTAGAATTTAACCAATTTCAATTGGAATTTACGGAAACCAGTAGTTCTAGAGATCGCCGAAAAAGTCGAAGTTAAGTCAATTAACATGAAGGGTTGAAGAAAGTGAGTGGGATTTGTCGAACGGTGTGACAACCCAATACACGGAAGACCTGAGACATATCAGATTTGGCTGCAGACTTGGCGACATTAGATGAACAATACTTACAACCATTAAGGTTATCTGCAATGGGATTCGAGTTCCACTCTTTCCAAAAACTCCATGCGGACAGGCTCTCATTTTTCATTATTCATTATTAAAATAAAAGTGATATTTAAAGTTTCACAACCTTCATAGGCTTGGTGATTTTACTCTAACTTTTATCTTACATACATATCCTATACAATATATCGAGCAAAAAATGTAATGTTTCACCGAGACGGTCAACGGGGATGCTGCCGTCAATGAACTTTCATTGTAGCCTCGGAATACACAGGCACATTTTCAAATTTAATAACAATAAATGCACTAAAGTATGAAATAAAAAAATTTAGTGGCCAGTGAACAAGGCTTCCGCTCACGCCGGGGTTCTAGGCGATTGATTCTAGCGTGTCCAAGAACTAGTTGATGATTATTTTCGAATTTTTTTCAACAGATCAACAAAATTGAGAAAGAAATGGATTTTTATAAAATGGAAATTCCATGCGGCGACAAAACAGTGTTGCGGGCGGTGACGTGAAACTAAAATCCCATTGCAAAGAGCCTAATCACAAATTTTCATGCAACTTCAATTCAAACAAGAACTGATTAAGGAGAACGATTCCTGTCAGAAATCATTTTGGCGATCGAAGGCGAAAAGTGAAGAAACGTCCATCAGCTTTATAGATTTACTGCAACAAAGATTTGATGAACAAGTGAAACTTTTGTTAGAATTTTACAGCCTAGAGAAACAGTTCTGTCACTAGTAAATACAGTTGGGTAATAAAAAATGAAGAGTGGCTGCAAGTGGTTAAAAGAGCTACATTATAAAAAAGTTACTCTCCTGTCACACCAGGAAACAGTGCAAGCCACTTCAAATCATAATCTTTTCCAAGTAATTACGTTCGACGCTATGTCTGACGACCTGTGAGACAGTCTAATCATAATGCCAGTCCTCTGACCACGAGTGAGAATCTCTAACCATTAAGCTACAAAAACTGCGACGGAGAGCCAAGGTTATTTATGTGTTTACAACCTGCAACCTTCTGATTAGCAGTGAAATGATCTAATCATTTAATGACCTACAAGACCTACTCGGTAAGTGATATACGTGATGAGCGGTTTATCTGTCGGTGTGTGGGGTTTCTAAGGCGAGCCGAAGGCAAGCTATAGTAATTCCCAATCATTTGGGAAATGAACATTATATATTACTTACTCAACAAATCCATCTATAGGCCCCTATGTATGTTTACTGAGTGCTTTACAGTCAAAAGCCAATTAAGTCAAACAAATTGAAGTAAAAGATTGTGTTAGTTAGGACGATTTTCTATCCGATTTACAGACACTGATTAGACATTAATTTCTTTGGGGTTTTCTGAGCATGGATTATTATTATTAAGTATTATAATGTCAGGAAAAGTTAGGTACAAGTATGTAGAACTCGTTATCTTTTAATGACCAGTGATGCACTCTAATCATTAACTACACCAGACTAAGCTACAAGGACTGAGATGGTGAGCGAAAATTACATATTTGTTCGACCGGTAACCTACTGATGACCAGTGAGATGTTATAACCATTGAGCTACAAGAACTCGGATGTTATGTCAAGGTTACAAACTTGTGCAACCAATAACCTCCTGGTGATCAGCCAGACGTTCTAACCATTTGTTTCAGATGGTGAGCAAATGTTCAGAAATGTGTACTTTTTGTTCATTTATAGGTGGGATAAAAGTATGAGCTCAGAGTATTTGGAGTCTGCTAGTTAAGCCCGAAACACACGCAATAGTCAAATTTAGTCGTGGACACGGTCGATTAAGATTGAAGGCAAATGTCCGCGGCAGAATATCATTTTCCTGAACTGTTTTGGCCGACGATTGAGTTCACTAAGATGGGCTGACATTTGCTGAAATGTCAGAGTAATTAGTTCCTTAATCGGTAGGATTTTTTATTCAAGTCTGATTCAAATAAATATCTATTGCTTTTCAGTTCCGAATAAATCGTTACACAAACATTAGCGATATTGACTGTGATCACCTGTTCACACAGTGAAATAACACCGAGGGAATCAACTCCGATTAGAGAAAAAATTAAATACATAAAACTGACCGTAAAATTTTGGCCAATGTAACACAAAATTGTACGAGGAAAGCCCCATTTCACGGCAATATCTTAGGACTTTTTTGTCCTTGGACTGAAGATTTTATTTGACCGGTGCACGGTCGCCGTAGTCACACGTTGGTAGTAACTGAATGGCACGTACGAGAGGTAGGTTCCGAAATGGCGCCGAATAATGAGATTACGGTCAATTTAAGTGGCAAGTTTAGCATTATGGCGAGGATAAAGTTTAAATCTTCCCCGGCAGCTTCGCTCAAGCCTCCATTTTATTACTCCTGCTAACACCAGACGATCTTACTCGTCAAGTAATGGCGCCTATATATAATGAGATTACAGTCAATTTAAGTGACAGGCTTAGGATTATGGCGAGGATAAAGTTTAAATCAGATCTTCACCGGTGGGTTCGCTCAAGCCTCCAATTTTTTGCTGACTAACACCAAACGATCTTACTCGTAAAGCAATGGCGCCTAATAATGAGACTACAGTTAATTTAAGAGGCAGACTGAGGATTATGAAGAGGATAAAGTTTAAATCTTTCGTGACAGGATCAGTCCGGTATGCAATTTACCAGGTTTTCTAAATGTGCAGAAAAATTTTCAGTTTTTCTAAACAGATGGCGAGGTCACAGTGCGATCTTCTTGAAAAAAAATTTCAAATTAAGAGCTCCGAAAACGGTCTAAACATGCATTTCGTATCCGTGTAAAAAGTTCTCAGACTCGATAATCGTGCTAGTACATTTACCACCCTGTGCCAAGCATCTAGTGGGAGTTGTTTATTATTGAAAGCCTGGACAGCTCATCCTACAGATAAGTCCGACAAGTCACCAACGTTATCCATGTTTTTAACGAGCGAACTTTAATTGAATTTGCCGAATACAACTGTTCAGTAGCTATCTGAGACTGAGTTGTTCAATTCATGAATAACGTTGCTCACTCGCTGCGACGTATCCGGCAGCAAAGCTATCCGAGCTATTAACAGCCAAACCCTGGTTACTAGTTTACCTATCTACTAGGAAAGTTTACCTATCTTGCCAAAATAATTCAAACGTAAAAGGAATATATATTGGGAAAAGGAAGTTTTCGAGTGGCAGAATGATATACTTATCAGACCCAACCGGGAGCAGTTCCTAAAAATGTAACTTCAGGGCAAGGAAGGTCGTTCGAGTTCTGTATTTGTAATGGCGGTAATGCTGATAGATTGAAGGGTATATTCGACGAATATTAGGCATTCACACTTCAAAATATATGTACGTGTTCGAGTGCAAATGTCTGATATTCACTGAATATACCCTTCAAATTTATAAGGTTGTATATAATTTAATATTTCAGCGTTTATTAACATTCAGACAACTCGGTGTTTTAGTCTGATGAAGGGCTTTCGCTGGAAACGTCAGCACATCATGTACTTCAGTGCAGAATATAACACCTTTAACCAGAAATTGTTCTGTTTCGTTCAAAACTATCGACGCAATACTCCATTTTTGATATTATTGAGGAGGAAGCCTAAGTTGGCTATCACTCATAGAAAACGATATTTAATTGTTTTAGCATAAATCTCTTCGATTTTAGTAGAACTTAAAAACTGTAATGGTATAAATTTTGTCAAATTCAGTGGTAAGTTTGTCATCAAGATTGATTTCCGTCCAAGCGAATTTGTTCGTGCGATCAAAATAGACCAGCAAATTACATTATAATTTTGTGATGATATCTGGGCGCGTGAAAGTCTTCCAAAGTCAGAGTTTGCTCGACTGTCAGGGCGAACGAAGTTAACACTGATTTTGATCAAAGCGACTTTGGCCGCGCGAACAAATTCGCCTGGACGAAAATCAACCTTAAGAGGGGTGTTTTCGTTGGCTTTTTTAAACGTCTGCGAGTAGTAAATAGGATAGCCAATGAAACTGACGAATTTTTAATATATAAAACTGTAAATTTATATCAAGAGCATCTATATGAGACATAACTACTGAAAGACATCATGGTTGATTAAAACCCAGATTTCGCCAAGCAAGATGAAGAGATACAGTTTCATAAAGCCTGATTACAATCGTGCAACTATCGCACGATAGAAGATTTTTCGGTCGCACGATTATCATACGATTATGGAAACATAGCAGTCGTAATGATCGTAGAGATCGTGGAACCTGAGTCGTAAAGTAGATTCGAGGTCTACTTTCGCGACTGGTACGATCACACGACAAGACAGTCACGACTACCCTGCGATCGTGTCTCTATATGTGAACATCTCCACGACTATTGATGCGACCCAAATACGACAAACTCAATATTCCACGTTGCAGGCTTGTTTTCAAGATCCTTTGAAGATAGTCGTATGATTATTACGATTATATGAAAACAAGACTATTTGATAGTCGTCCGATCGAGAATTCTTGTATATGAAAACAAGACTATTTGATAGTCGT
>JBAHVQ010000456.1:477259-507697 GCA_036872915.1 Nanipora kamurai | reverse complement strand
TATATGAAAACAAGACTATTTGATAGTCGTCCGATCGAGAATTCTTGTATATGAAAACAAGACTATTTGATAGTCGTTCGATCAAGAATTCTTGTATCTTGGGACAGTCGGACGATGGTTCCGAGAATGGCATATATACTGAAAAAAACGCTGAAACAATTGGTAAAAAGATCCTTCAAAAACATGCCTTCCATAATGCTCTTGGGGGAGAATTTAATCAAGGGTAATCTAAGATTCCGCTTACGACGCTAGTGAGTCTGTCACCGATTTAATCTTCTGGTGACCGGAATGATAAATGGGCAAGGAGCAGCAATTAAGAGATATTTATCAGTGACAATTTTATCAGATGTCTTGTTATTTACTTATATACTCAGTTACTCACAGCTACTTGAGAGGCTATAGACGTCATATATGATTCATCAGCAATCTTCTGAAGGAAGCGCCTAAATAACATTTGTTCATGTCGTTACTGCCAGTTAACGAAAACATAAAACATAATATTCAACGGAAAAACTAATATCTAATTTTGGATAACACACGTGCGGTAGATCATAACTACAGATAGGTAGGTCTTAAAGCTAGCCTAAGATATTATTTGTGGAATGGTGGGGGGCATTCCTGAAGTGTTCCCTGTTTTTGCCTTTATTGGGTTGACACTGACTGTAGTGATTCAAACGATCAACGAACGTTCGTAAAGCTCGTTTCCTCTGAAAACCAATTTCTGAGCCCTAGACGGGAATCGAAACCGTAACCTTCTGATGACCGGTGAGACGCTCTAACCATTGAGCTACCAAGACTCAGGTGGTGAGGTGAGGAAACGAGCTTGACTAACGTTCGTCAGTCGTCTGATATATACTGTACCAAGTTCCCACATGAACCAGATTAGTGTTCAGGATTTAGTTTTGTGATTCAGCTGACTAGGTTAGAAGCGCACGTGCTTGTTGAAATCTGTCGAATGGTTTTTGTTCAATCTCTCTATTTTATTTAAAACCATTGGCCATTTTTATTCACTTCTTTCAACATTTAACACTGTGTGATAAAGGCCTACATCTGTTAATCATGTCCCAAAACAACTTCTAATGAATTCAATTCAATCATGGAATTCCTTTGATTGTCATCCAACACGTTAACTCATTTCTTTCAACATACAACAGCGCATGACATGATATTTAACAATTTAATCAAAAAGAATTGTGCTGACAAGGCATAAACTCGTGGAATAAGAAGGATGTCCACGTGACGTTTGTTGAGTTGATTTGCGTTTTACTACATTAAAGACATGACTTTATCAACATTTTTTGACCGCTTAACAGAGAATAGAAAGATCTATCATTAAGTTCTTATGTGACTCCAAAAAAATTTGGCTCGAGCATTACCTCTGGCTTCTCGCCTAAAAAACATGTTGAACTTTTCGGTGAGTTGACGGATGTGGTGCATTTGTTCGGCCATCCGACATGACATTTGAAGTCATTCACTAAAATATTAAACTGTGTTGAGAACAAAACAGATAGAACGAAAATGGGCAGTCCAGTGTTTTGTGTAATATAACATACACGAGAAGGATTGTTTCATCAGGATATCCAAACATTGAGAAATTTATTGAAAACCAACGCGATAGCCGAGGCCGTTTTTTACAAACTTCGTCTGGCGTCTGGATATCTGATGAAACACGATTTTCGAGTGTATGGTATGGCATCTCAAAAGAATCAGTATTTAAGGAGAAAATCGAGGTAAAAGTTGCCTTAATTTATATAATTGCTTTCTCAGATATCCAAACAACGTGTCGGTAGTGATTTCCTTTGTGTTTTGCTCATGAATTGTTAACGAATTTGAGATGTATCATGATACCGTAGAACCCTAGAGGGGCTTTTTAAAAGACAAAAGTTGTTTTCGTCGATAATTTGAGTTAAGAACTCTCGACCTTGACTGCTCACAGTGCTCGTCGTAATTTTGACAAGTAATGTGAACAAAAGAACTCGTTGGTTATTGTCGTTTTGGCTTAAAAGAAGGTGAACCCGCTCTTGATCATAGCGTAGTTATTAATTACCGAGCAGACAAATGATTTCTCCTAAGTGCTACATCTGAAATAATTTTAGCAGTTATATTTTTAATAGCACGTGACGTTAACTGTATGACCCATTCCCTTCTTCATCAAAGCCACAAGTAAAACTCTCTCTGGGCGAATAATTTTTATTTGAACAATCTTTCGGCCGCAAGTACATAGTCTTCGCCAGGTTGAAAATTAATACGGAAAGGCAGCCGAAAGCTTGTTCGATTAAATTGTTTTAAAATCAGGGTGCGTTTCACTTTTCTTTTTGATTACGTAAAATAGTGACCACAGATCATTGACTTTTTCTAACACTTATTTCTGGTTGCAATTTTTTATAAATTAGCCGATCGCACCTGCTCAATATGTATTAACCAACAATCTGCTGACATATTGAACCGTGTTGCGTTAGCGTTAGTATGCAATTCATCGAATGGAATATAAAATGTTTATGTTTCATTCGACGTCTTTCAGCATCCTTAAACTCTCCCCATTCTAAGTAACTAAGTTGGTTAAGCATTAAAGATTACATGGTATCGAATCGAATCTTGAACTAGTAAACTTCATTTCATTCGGAAGCACTTCCACGAAATAACTAACTCCTCCTTTTCTGCCTTTTTTGGTAAAATGGTTAATAAGGCGTTTGAAGTTTAATAGTTTTAATAACTTAATGGAAGTTCAAGTGCTCGTGTAGAAGTACGGCTAATAAAGAAAGTATTGGACTTACAACGGTTAAGGAAGGACAAAAATAACAGTGGATACTCTTAGATCTAATGCGCCAATTGCTTAGATCTAATGCGGTAACAAAGTATCTTGTGATGGTAAATAATAATATTGCTAAATAAACGAAGATCATAAGACTTGAATCTTGTACAATAATACAACTTATCTGGCTTGCAGTTACGGTAGCTCTAGTACCTCACCCAGCTAAAGCAATCTTATTGTTCGTAAAAGTGGCCCAAGACTACGTAACAACACTAAAGTCCTCTTATGAGTTACCCTGGTTCCTTGTAAACATACGCTTGACTAACTCTTATTTGGCTGAATGCAGCTGTGTCTCGTTGATATAGAAGTCAAAGAACTGACCTCCCTCAGTGCTAGATATCATCAGTCTTTAACAAACTGGTACAATGATATGATAGTCTTAAGCAATACGCCTGAAGTTTATGATTGAAAGAAATCACAAATCAATGCACACTGGTATTCACTTTGCACTCCATTTGGGTAGCTGTTCTTTCGCAAGAGTTTGTAATTAAAGAGAAGGTTGGGATTGTTCTCTTTATTATTTCTCTTTCTCTCTCTCTATGCAGATAACGAATTCTCTAAGATCTAAGGCCATCGACGGTGACCTTTACGCCGTCTTTCAACCCAAGGTATCACTAAGAGCTTATTTACACTCTTAACACAAAGTGAATTGTTAAGATTCATTTACATCTAACGATGGTTGTATATCACTGTCCCTCCTGACGTATGTGATTAACTCACTTTGGTCTTCAGGAGGTATTGCGACATTAGAGAGCGAATCGTAAGCAGCGGTTGCATCCTTAAGACAACAATGTATACACCAAGTGGAGCAATTTCATATGACATGTACGACATCGTGTTAATGGCTCTTAGATGTTCAAAATATGTCGATTAAGCTTGAGGATGACTAACTGAGACGTTCTTTTGAAACTCAGAAATTTGTGCGTGCCCGCTTCATTCATGTTCACACTTCGTTAGAACGATAACAATCCATCATTAATTTCTTCCAAAGATAAGTTCCAACTTGTTTTATAATTCCGTCTTCGCCTGTCTGATACTTTTACGTCAGCAAGATACACAACCGGAATATCTACTGAGCACTGCTTTTTAACGTTCCATTGCGTGCAAACATTTGATTCCTAAAGAAAACGGTAGACATTCAGATCTTTAAGAAATGGAATTTTAAGTTCTAGTGCATTTAACTTCCTTTTCTTAAAATTAAAACAAGTAGTTCTTCTGAAGCAAATGAACCCTGTAACAGAAACCAAATTGCCCAAACATATGGACGTTTTTTTGACATTTCATTTGGTCCTATCGTCTCTTAGAAAATTTGACATTTTCAAGAAACCCTTCATCAAAGTGAAGAGTTTGATTGAAAACGTCAGTTTCTGTCACTTCTCTGAAGCTGCTGTGCTAAGGTATCTCCTACACTGCCGTCATAGACATTAGCAAGATCAAAATGTCTAGCGTATTAATGCATTTCATGCATCAGTTTTAAATAGTTCCAACTTGCAGCCCCAGTCTCACTTCGGGCTTTATTCCCTACAGGAAATACAACGATTGAGGGACGAATATTTTATGTCTTTCATCAGATTGAAACAACAGTATCTCATACCTCTAATTTTAACGTTTAATTTCCCTTTAGTTTGTTTCTCTGTTTTTAATTTCTCGAGCTGCCTACGCAGATCACAATCTTTAAAGAACATCTTTGAACAACTGATTCGCTAAATGGGAGGCGACTGTTCAATTGAGAATTCCAATTCAGTTCCGTACATGGATGGAATGGATCATAGTTTCTTTTTCAACAAACCGCTTGCAGCTGGGCATCTTATCGTGGGGCAAAAAATTCGCTATCTAATATTGAAGTTGTAAATATCAGTTTTAACTGTTTTAACGTCTAAGTGCAACCGTTACGGGGGGGCGGAGGACCGCATCAGTGATTTCAACATATCAGATAATTTTGCATAACTCTCATCCGAAGTTCAAATATTGACGTTAGGATCGTTGTCATGTATTGCTAGCACAAAAATCGATGCACTGCATGTTTTTTTCCCTTCAGTTTATCGGTCCTTTTTTGCTACGTAACTTCCGGCGATATTCTAATTACAACTGTACGTTCATGAACACTGACGAAACTATCCCAGACAATGGAAAAAATGTTAATTTCGTCGCAGATTTTGACTTACTTTTCAACATGTAGGTTTATCTTAAACTTACAAGGAAGGAAGGGTCTCCTTCACCTGGTAGTATTTGGTCAAGCATTTCTCACGTGACACAATTAAGTCTTGGTATTTTGTTGTTTCTAGTCATAACGGTAATTTTACGAGCTCTCTTCCAACCGGATGCGCCTTGTCTCAAGGTCAGAGATAAGAGTAAACCCTCTGAACGTAACGCCTACATTCCTTCGACTCAAGTGTGGAGAGAGGAAGTTTGAAGTTATCACATAGAACAAGGTAAATTCAAGCCAGAGTACATTTGTGTTTCGTTTTTATGCTCTTTCTGAGTCAAAATATTACATTGTAGCGTAAGCGGATGGTGTATTACGATACTTCAAGTACGTGAATCGATTATTAATTGGTTACAGAGAATACCTACGTTGAGGTCTTTGTGTATTTTAAATAGAGGCGCCGCTTTAGCAAATATGTTTACCTTGACAAGCGCGACTAAGATGGTTCAGAAATCTTGGAAAAGCGATAGGTTTGACTGAAAACATCAGTGCCGTGTACTCTTTTAAGTTTTTGACAATCACTTTTATGTCATTCGTCATTCAAATCATTCAAATTTTTTCTGCATTCTTGATAATGAGTGGCTACATACTTTTTCTCATTCTACAAGCAAACTAGGCAGAGAGAGAGAGAGAGAGAGAGAGAGAGAGAGAGAGAGAGAGAGAGAGAGAGAGAGAGAGAGAGAGAAAGAGAGAGAGAGAGAGAGAGAGAGAGAGAATGAAAATAATCCCAAGCTACTTATGTGCGACTGCTATGCAATGAAATTTCTAGGTCAAAATTTAACTGAAAGTATTTGCCGCGGAACACGGTTCAAAGCCTAGTAGCTAAATACCGTTCATCAGTGAATCAAACTTCAAAAATCAAGCTCTCCAGCTCTATATCAGATTATTTTACTTCTAATATTTTCTCATGAAAATACCATTTAAAGGCACATGCCCCTCTTTATGTTTCAAATGCAGCCGAAATAATGTTATTTCAAAGAAAAATGTATTTGCCGTATAACACACATACACACATATAATTTTAAAATAACAATTTAAAATGTACGCAGTGATTAGCTGTGATTGAAATATGGAACAGCTCATAATAATTAATCCTAATTCTCTAATGTTGATACTTAATTAATCACTCCTAAAATGACTTTTCAATCATTAAAACATACATAGGAAATATAAATATATCGTGATGTACCATCCAGAACTGTAAAGGAAATTTTTGCCTAAATGACGGGAAAAAGAAGACCTATTCTTGCTATTTCTACTGGTCATTTTATAAAGGAAATAGAGAACATTCTATCCAGTCGCCCTTCGGGTCCGTGTTCCCACCGTTAATTGTCGTTCTCACTAATTTCCGTTCCTGGTTAAACAACTTGAATATATATATATATACATATATGTGCATTTATATCTACATATATATGTACGTATACAGATATAATGCGTACATATGTACATACACACATGCATGAATACATACATACATAGACAAATACATGTACGTATTCACACCTACACATAAACTTAAAGCTGATCGAACATCTCTCACAAAGCCAAAGGACGGATATGAATTCAGTTTCAGAAGAAATATGCGGTCAATGATTTACACAATGGATAGGTACCTTTCAACTCTATTTCTATGTCCATGTCAGCAATTGTTGGCTTCACTTTTTGATTAGCTCATTGACTGGAGTCAGCCTTCCAGTCTATTATAGAGTTCAGTGGTTATCAATTGTTACTACATGGAATACCCGTTAAATTCAGTAATAGCCATTCACATTTCACTAAAGACAGTCGAGAGGGCCCAAACAACAATAATAATTGAGTCGAAAACTACCACTTGTTTGTTGTAACGGGATGCTGGTGTCACAGTGGTAGTGCATCTGGTTCTCACCTCAGCGACCTGCGTTCAATTCCTGGCCCCCTCAGCAGCTTTCTACGTTATATGTGGTCATATATGAGAAGAGTATCGTCCAGTTTGACTCTACCATGCATCGCAGGGTTTCCTGAACACTCCCGTTTTCTTCCGTAGTGACGCTGGACCCATGAGGGGAAGCTCTTACAAGACCTTTAGGGGAAACAGCTTCGGTAGCTGATAGGGTTACCCAGTAAAAAAAGACACTTTTAACAAACAGTAATAAGACGACACTGAGCAAGATATCAGGCGATATCCTGCTCTTCGTCAATGTTACCTGCACAAGCAAGCTTGTCCACCGGCAAGCTTGTCCCAGACAAAGGGAGTGAATATTGGAGGATTGGGCACGAGGTTGACCTTTCTTCTCCCCCATTCATCTAGCTTTCTCTAACCCGAGCTAATGACTGGAAGTTTACTTAAAATAGACCGAATGTTTCCGTACTTCGTAATATTGATATACAGAATGAACGATCATTGTAAATTTTTAACTATATCTGAGTAGGCATGAAAGATATAACGTTTGTTAAATATTAATTTTTCTTAAAACTAAGCGAAAAATTGGTTAGGCTTATTTAATACAAATCTTTTTTTTTCCACTTTACGGAATAAGGATCGGTAGAATAATTTACCTCCAAGTCTTAAACTGCCTGATACGATATATAATTTTTGACATAGAAAATTTTCGTTTCCAGAGCCATGACAGCTCAGATTTAGAAAGAAAAAGCGCTTTTGAAATCCACTTGTGTTGATGCCTCCCTAGCGTTATTTTTCGGATATAATTTTGTTACGATTTGGCTTCTCTTCCAGCCACTGTAGCGAAAGGCTGGCTTCAGTGTAGACCGTGCAGGATGGGTCCTTCACACGAACGTCCAAAAATTCAGATCAATTTGGTTTAGATTAAGGCTCCAAATTGAGTCCATGTTGTTGAAGTTCACACCAAAGCAGAAATTAGCGAGTTATTTACGGGCTAATTGTCTACAGTTTATCAGTGGCCAGAAAACGTTTCGCTTCTTTTTGTCATAATTACACAGTTACGATAAACCGATATTTCAAATACTGCAAGTAATAGTACCCATGACATCGCACAGTCCGTTCGTTGATTTATGGCACGAGACACAATGGCTGCGGTGGGTGAAGTTAAATCGCGACATGGCAACAATATTGTAACTTGTTATGTCAGGTCTGATTTATTGAACGGCGTCGAACGAGACCATGGGCAAATAGGATGATTAATGGTTTGATGATGACTGCTGAGTAGGATTCCCGACGGCGAATGCCTGAAACATCTGCACGAAAAGAAAGCCGCTTTTTTAAAAAATATGGATTTATTTGAAAAAAATATCCACTAAAGCCGGTGAAAGAACTGATCACGAAGTAGCGGTGGCACAGTAGTAATGCACGTGTCTCTCACCTCTGTGTGACTAGGGTTTGATTTCTGGCTCCGTGCACCTTTCAGTCATATGTGAAAAGAGTGCTGTCCAGTTTGAGTCCATTTTATAGGTTTGCTCCGGGTACTCTGGTTTCCTCCTGTAGTAACATTGGACCCATGAGGGATGGCCCGTACTAGACCTCCAGGGAGAGAAACGTAGGTCGCTGATAGGGATATCCAGTATAAATAAAGATACCTTAACGATACCTAACCCAAGCAGGCTTCATGTTACAGATACCCGGAAAGTTTCACTCTGACTGTCTGGCAAGCTACAGATTGAAAAATCTCGAGTGTATGAGATTCCTTCAAGCCTTCATTTCATTTGGCATGAAATGTATCATTAAACATTGATTATAAAAAAAAAGACTTTTTGAGGAAATGGATTATTAAGCTCGCCTTTCGTCTCCGAGTATCCACAGAGGGGGAGCTCACCTGTGTAGATTGACGATACCAGGAGATCGTTGTACATGGGTTTAAGTCTCTTCGCAATTTATCTTTAAATACAGCTTGCCCACAAAACACGTTACACACACGGTGAAGGTTGATACTGAGAAAAGAAACGAAAAGTTTGAGTAAGTTTAATGACATTACCCCCACTTATGATCATAATAAAGAAACACAAAGTAAACTGAAAAGATAATCTACATAAAGAGTGATAAACATGTTATGCATACAAAAATACATCCTGCATTAATTAAACATGACATTGATGTCTTTCCCCAAGCTTCATGGTAATCCAGTTGAGATCAAGAGCTTTCACACATATGACCATGACATGAAGACTGCCAAGTTATGAAGATGAGCCAAATGAATAAAACAACGGCAGGAAAACAAATGATATAATAAAGGAACCGAGAAGTCTAAGCGATAAAGTTGTTACAAGAAATGCGCAAATACACTGTAAAACAGTGAAACTATCTGAAGTTATGTACAACATTAAGTTAACCAATGTAATCGCGAAACATCAACACTGTTACTTCGCGTTGCTTTCTTATATCGTGCGGCAGTTTAACCAAAAGTTTGTGCCTTCATCTACAACCTGCAACCTTGAACGAACAAATACCTCGATATTGCTAAACTTTGACACGCTTGAAAATTAATATATTTTCTCATTAAGTTTCATCCTTCTCTTTCAAGTGGGATTTCGTAACCATATTGAACTAGTAGTATGTTCACATTACAGCAGGTCCAAGTCTACAAATCGACGAAGGCAGAAAACTTTGAGACTTGTATCGCAAAATCACAATGGCGTTCCACTGGATTTTCATGCACCATAATTTCTGACCGAATAATTAGCAAAAAAATCGGCTTAGTATTGAAAAATTAGTAATTAGACAAGAACTGTTTCCGTAGAAACTACTTTATTTCATCAAAGTTTCAATTTTATTCAGAATGCTAGGTATTAACATTAATTTTATCCCCCAAACGTCTCCCTATTCGATATCTGTCGAGCATGTATTAGTAGCGTATAGGAGTAGCGTGGCCAATCAGATTGCGGCATTTACGTTATAGTATAAGTAACTTCCTGCTGAAAACAGATGTATCGAAATAGTTATAACACTGTGTGTTTTGATACACGGGAAAATGCTAAAAGAAAAACAGAGTTAGGGTTATGCGTCGAAGCTCGTAATTAGGTGGGGTATAAAACCGATTGACTCAAGACCTTGTTCTTGGTTACAGATTATATAATATTTTGGAAGCTTATGGTGGTCAGGTTGCTGTTCTGGAGAAGAGAAGACTCTCTGATTTCTTTTAAGCACCTTTATGTCGGATAAAGTACCGAAAATCGATCAATCGAATTTCTTGACATTTTTAAAAGATTATGGTCGTGATTTCGACCTGACACATGGATAATTATACTCTGACCCTGGCATCCAGGCTCTAATCCCTTATATGACATGGACATAAAATAGTTCACCAATTTTCAAAAGACCACGCTTCTTCAAACTGCGTCCGTTGATACAAATTCCTCCAAATTTCAATAGTTCCTAGTTCACTAAAAACAACCTCTGATACTTCCCGACAGTCGTGTCAAAGCTAATAACAACAAAAGACGTATCAGAATTGCAAAAGATTTGCAAGTGTACAAGTATCACGTGAAACGCTTCATCCTCAGTCGAATCGTAGTGCATTTATGCGCGCAAACGCTATCACAGAAATAACAACGACCTTATACGTGAGGCTAGTACTTGTTTCCCGGGCGAAGCTAATGTTACAGTTTCCCTTCCTCGACGACGATCGAAATTGATTGAAGTAAAACGGAAGCGAAGCGATATAATTTGGCATTCTGTTAAGACCTAACTTAAGGCAAACGAGAGCGAGGATTAAAAGCGAATTTAAATTACTTTACATTCAATCAAAAATCAGTTGAATCGTGATGTTTGCTCGGTAGAAGCCAATAGGCGGAGGCGAGAAAAGCGTCTGTGTACTTTCAGAGATTGAATGGCATTCGCTTTAAGTGTACTTCATCATGACGGTGTCACCGACACATAATCCGATTAACGATAGCGACATCTTTCACACAAAAGCTTTCATTTCGCTTACACATCAACGTATTAAGTGGACAGGAAATTGCGATGAAACTCCCATTATTTTTTATGCCCCATGAGCCTCGTATTTACCAAAACATTGTGGCGTTGCGTCAGATGAGAGGCTACCCTATAAAACAGAAGGCGAATTTTCTAACCAGACGGATTGGGCTGATTGATTTCGTGATTGCCTTTCTATATATGGTGGCATCAAGTTAGCAGGAGAACGCTCAGTCGATTATTGTTATGGCGCCGTTTCGCTGATATTTATTCGTTTTCCCTCCGCTTCGACTCGTGGTAACTTGCATTGTTGTTTTACGGGACACAAAGAGGAATTACGGCCTCGACGTTAAGCTTTTGTTGTGATCAGCAGATTGCTCGAGAGCACGAACTACTGCAGGAAAAGTTTAACAATAAACGAACTAGATAACATATTGCTTCTCAAGAGAGTTCAAGTGGCTTGCGTAGGGCTATTAACCGCGCATCTGGGCCGTCTGTTTAGGATCGGAGTGCTTTCGGAGACTGTTGCGGAGTATTTGTAAAAGTTTGGGAGTCACTGAAAACGGTTGACAACAAGAAGTGGGGTGAGTTGTAATGAGTACAAAATTTCAACGCTAACATGAAAGTTGTTCGAATCACTAAGTGAAGGCGCTGACGGATATATTGTAATATTGAACAGAGTTACTTTCTTTAATTTGACATACGCTGGTTTTGCTGGCAAGGCAACGATGACCTGAGATTCTTGTTTGGACAATTAACGACCAGCTGCGCCAGTGTTTTAACTGCCTTGTAATAAAATGACGAACGTTCGCTCCTGACTAATTAGCTACTAATATCCCTTTCCATATAAACGATCACTAATACTTATTATGGTTCTGTTGAAGTCGTCGTTCGGTATGCGAACTGCATACAAGGGTCTAGCCGAATTTTTCTGTCATCATGTTGCCGTAGGTTTGTTCCAGAAAACTTAGACAGTTATTTAAGGAAGAGGGCTAAATTGAGTAATTGTTCGTTGATTAGACAAAGACGGGTCAGGCAAGATCATTCTCATTCTCAAGGCATGATTGAACAGTAATTGTTAGGAAATCGACAAGCATGCATACCCCAATCAAATCCACTTGGAAGGACGCGAGATGAGACAGTGTGTCGGCAAGGATGTGTTATACCATTTTAAGAAACGTGTGCATTGCATCGGCCTGCTCATATGTAAAATATTTCACTACAATAAAACGCGTGCTTCGAAGATGCCGAAGATTGTGTCAATTGTTTACAAAAGTTAAGGAATTATTATAATATTAATGCTTTATATTATCTCAAGTGCTAACCCAAAACGGATCTCAGCACTGTTAAGGAGATTCGAGAGTGTAGCACTTGAAAAAAAGACCAAAAAAAGATCTCAGGGTATTTTAAGATAAAAAAATTCAGCCTTAGCGAAGTGCGACAAATAGATTGAACATTCACTGTTCCCACAAGAATCCGTGTAGTAAATTTAGAGCAACACGTGCCCAGTTAGAATTAACAGCTGCCGTTCTGGGTACAAGACAAACGAAGAGAGAAAGGTAAAAGTAGATAGTTTGCAGACGGACGAATTGTCTTCAAAGGAGCAGACAACTTAAGGTAATTCACCGCTGAAGAAAAGGATGCAAAGTGATAAGCAAACATCATGCATAATGCTGGCGGCGATGTAGTCGGCTTTTTAATAGCTGGCCGGAAATTGTGGTATCGCTTGTCTTAAATTGTATAGGACAAGGAAGAAAACTCGCAAAACAAGCAGAACGTAATAAAACAATCATACCGAACCGCTGGCTAGCTCCCGGAGCGAGACCGCCAGAATAACTAGAGACGCTTCCGTTTTTGGAGACGCTAAGCTCTTCTTGAATCTTCTGTTCTGTCCGACTATTTCGTTCTCAAGCTGCCGATACGTCTCGCTCTGAGATGTGTTTTTAGCTTGTCATGTTAATGCATTCAACCTCTCGACCGCAATGAAGTGGACTCTTTGTGGTGAGAAAGTCATCATAGGTGACTGATACTAGTGTAGGTATGTAACGGAATTTATAAAATCTGCACAGTTGAGGACTGTACCCATTAATAAAAAACAGGAATGTTAAGTGAATTGGCTCACACCGCTGGCACAAAAAGGTGTTATTTCCTCTACTTCGGTCCAGTAGCTACAATCTTGTAGCAGATACACGCAACAGCCTGATGGAATGAGACGTCGAAAGCTTGCTTGGTTAGACTTCATTTTTGTGCCCGATATGGGGTCCTGTGTCTTTATCGTACAAGTAATCGCTAACTATACGGGATTGATCTGGCAACTATAAACAACTGTTGCTGCGAAATCTTCGATTTCCCTGCCTTACCCAATCCCCCACAATGACCCTATAAGTCTATGAAGGTAGTGGATGATTGAAAGCGAAAGATTTCCGGCGTTTGCTTTGTTTTCCTCTATTATTATTCAAATCGCTCCACAATCTGTCTAATTACCTTCTGTTTGAATTGCAGGCAGCAATTGGGGTACGAAATGGTTTAGGCCATTTATGACCCAAATAGTCTCGTAGTTTGAGACCCTGCTGTGCTGCACTGGTTTGTAACAATTTTTAAACGATTATGGGAAACATTCCGCATTTTTGGCCCAAGTACAACAATATGAATACAGTAGGTCGTGGGTACAGCTTCAGTCTGCAGGACCTCGAGTTAGTGCTGGGTCTGGGTGAGTCGTACTTCATATATCGACGCAGACTTAATCACCCTCTTCCATTTTGGAGAGAGTATTTTTCCAGCTAAGTTTGTATTGTTCTTGCTGAAGTTTTACTGATTTTGATTTTTGTTCCCTGTAGAACGTTCTGTCTCCGGAATTTGGTTTAACGGCGGAGTGGAAAGACTTCTCTTTTGATATCAGTAGGACACCATGTACAGTGCAGTGGTACTTCTCTTCGCGCTGTTCGTGGTTTTTCCAACGGCCAGCAAGACAATTTCCCTCTTTTACGATCAAGAAATAAGTTCAGACTCGTGCTACGACCGATACAATCGACCTCACCGATGTCTGCCCGACTTCACGAACGTCGCTTACGAGAGGAAAATCGTAGCGAGCCAAACATGTGGAGAAAAGAAGCCGAGGAAATTCTGTCAAGGCCCACGTCATTCGCCGAAATGTAGTATGTGCGATGCCAGAAACCCAGAGCTAGCTCATCCGACGTCTTATCTCACTGACTTTAGCAACCCTTCTGATCTAACATGTTGGCAAACTGATCCCATTGGGGACGCGGAACACAACGTTACCTTGACCCTTAGTTTAGGGAAACAGTTTGATGTCACGTATATAAACTTGGAGTTTTGTTCGTATCGCCCCGATATCATGGCAATCTTTAAGTCGAATGACTTCGGTCGTACGTGGACTCCCTATCAGTATTACGCCGACCACTGTATGGAAACCTTTCATAAAACAAACCGTGGAACGGTGAGTCATAGAAACGAGGTGGAAGCCCTCTGTACTAACACGCATCTCTTGAGGCCATTACGAGGAGGTCGTATTGCGTTTAGTACATTGGAAGGGCGACCATCTGCACCAAATATTGACTACAATGACCTCCTGCAAGAGTGGGTGACGGCCACGGACATCAAAGTGGTCTTTAAGAAAATCAGTGGTAATCCGAGACATCTGAGCAAGGACATGCTCTATTACGGTGTCTCGGACTTTTCTGTCGGAGGACGATGTCAATGCAACGGACATGCATCGAAGTGCGTTAAGAACAAGCAAGGCAAGCTCGTTTGTGACTGTAAGCATAATACGTATGGAACGAACTGTGAGAAATGTTTACCGTTCTACCAGGATCGACCGTGGATGAGAGCCACAGCTGAATCTGCCAATGAATGCAGAGGTAGGTTTGAAAATGTTGAATACGTTTTGCCTATATAATTAGACATTGGGTGGAATTATAGTTTTATTGTTAGTAAATCTGTCATGTCGACACGACAAGTTTGTCCGTCGGAGGGTAAACATGCTAAGAAACAAGTCAAGAAGTATATATTTTAAAAGATGCAAGTAAATTGTAAGCCAGAGCAGAACTCACAGAATTACTGCACCAGAAAAACATCATGTCAAGTTCTAAAACTTTGAAGCACTTGAGCTGATTTCTTTGACTTTCACCACTGTACGAACACAGTATATCCTAAGAATAGAGAGTTTATTTTTCATAACTACAATGGATAGTTTTAAACTTCAGAATTTTCGGTACTCCACTGTAAGCTTGTTTTCCTGATTCACGTCCTAGGTCATGCAAAGTTTCAAAAAAAAAATATTCTGAGCTACTCCTTGGAATAGAACAATTGGAAAACGCTAAGAAATATTAGTTTTCAGTTTTATCGCTTCTTGTAGAGATTTGCAGGAAGAAAACAATGCCATATGAACAAGTTTGGCTACAAAAGTAAGAAGTTCTTTTTCACTTTTTTCAACATTTTCACTAGGAAGAAGCGTTAGATCATAAAAGATGAAAATTTCCAGTCGATCAGTAACAAAAAAATCGAAAAATGAATCATGTAGAATACGAAAACCTTGGTTTCCAATCTCTATGCGCTCTTTCAATCTACTGGAATATTGTTCAACGACGTAGAACATCCACTTCCGTTTTTCACCCATGAAGTGGCGAAATTCCAAGGGTTACATCCGATATTGGAAGTTAACTCTCGCCAAGCAAGCCCAATATTTCAATTGTTAAAAAATGTCGTGGATAATGTGTAGCGAATATTTACGAGACCGAACGGAACAAAACAAATTGCACTTAGAGAGCCCCAGCCGCTAATTAGCATACTAAGCGCTTTCATAATTACCAAAATGTATGATCTTACGCTCAAACTGAACCTCTGCGAGCGCTCATTTGATCGGTGGCCACAGTAGGGTCATTCTATTTATTTACTTTGCCATAGTTTTCTAACAAAAGTTACATAACTGGCTAGGCAACCGAAACCGGTGACGCCAACTGCTGCGGTTCCTACACATAAAGAAGTTTTAGATGGTTGTGGCTGAGTAAAACGCATGGTTAAAAAATGTACATGATTAATCGGTAAAATTAAGCTAAAACCTGCATGGTGATTTTTTGGTCGGATCCCGAACCATAATACATTTTACCCATACGGTTTTTCAAGTATGGCGGTCGTCTATAGTTTTACAGTTGTAGTTTTTTTGTGGTTCGTCTGTTTTCAACTACAACGCACTCCTCGGAGTCAAAGAAGCCCGGTTCCTCTGACAGCCTCTGGGTCACCTTCTGTCATTCAATCTGCGCAACTTATATCTTGATAGGGAACTGCCAAAATTTTTGTTAGTAAAATTGACGTTTCGAGCGAAGGCCGTCCGTCAGAGTCCGTACAGACGCAAAACTGTTTTTACATCTCAATAATATTAAATATTATGATAAAACTTATATTTAAAGTCATGGTGTTTCTTTGTAATTCAAGCTGTGTTAAGTTTTAAGGACTTAAAAAATCTCTGAGCGCCTGACAGGACTCGATCCTGCAGCATGGTCAATGCTTGCCAAACACTCTAACATTGAGCCACGAGAACTCATTTTCCAGAGTTTTCTTATAGTACTATCTGGGACGTTGACTTTATCGATTGTAAGTTGTTTATAGGTGTCAGTAGATTTCAAGTAAGTTGATGTTATTCATGTTCACCAAGGATTTATTTGGTAAAAATCTCAGACGATAGAACGCAACTCAAAACCAATTACGTTTGCGAATTATCAGTCAAGAGACAGAAACCAACGAACATCTGACGTTTTCGAGCCAAAATATTGCGTTTAACAACGAAACGTCTATATTTATGAACCTTCGTTTAACTATGTTCGTTTGTCTCTGTCTCTTGATCGTTAATTCGTGAATGTAATGGCTCGACATTCTGTCATTCGACTCAGATGTTATTCGTGTAACCAATTGCAGCTATATACTTTTAAACTCCCATTGCTTGAACACGGCTTGAACAGCAAGGAGCAACAGGAGTTTGACGATATCCAGCTGCAATTTTTAACATTAATAAAAACTCACAATATTTCCAAGATAATAATATTCAACAAAAGATAAGAAGCGAATGGAGCACTAGTTGAATCATTACCTGTACTAGGATGTATTGCACTATGTGATGGATCGAAAAGAAATTATTTGAATTACTGGCTGAGATACTCACGCTATGTAAATAGGCTAGCTACAAGGTCTAGGATGGTTAACGTTACAAGTTGATTTTTAGTTGGTCAAAGTTGACAGTAACATTTAATAGTTAATATCTTGAACTGGTATTTGTCCAACCTATTTCAAAAATGTCATACGCAGACACGTGTTGATTTGGCTAAGATTTTATTCATTTTTTGCCTATTTTGTTTTCTTTCAAACTTATACCCAAAGAAAATAGTACATTCATGCAAGAGTCTAAAGGGTAAACCAAAACAAAAATAGAGAAATTTAGCATGTGCTTCCTGCGGGAAAGGGGGATCAACGAGAATTCCTTACGTACATGTGTACATCAATGTATCAACAGTTAAATGATGGTCGTCAACAGCTTGAAAGTCGGAAAAGCAATAGAAAACATCTTATAGAAAAACGATCACTGTATATCTATATATGTCTATAAATAATACTTTCGTACACAATACAAGACAGGAAGCATTTGGGTACAAATATCTTTTTGGAGTTCAGTTCGTCAAATTCACGTCAACTCAGTCATTACAAAAATCAAAACCTTACGGTATTGAGAACTTGATTCACAATCACTAATTGCTTAGGCACTAGTATCAACGATCGGTCTTTTTCCCAACAAAAATACCTAGGGTATGCCCCGTGCAATTCACTTACAACTTAAGAGTTAAGTTCTGAATACCTGCCGATCAACAAGTTCTAAAAAAGGAAGTCTAATTCTGGAATTCGATCAGAGAGCCACTGTTTAACAAGAAGACAGACAACACTAAGTCTTCTATACAGTGCAGCAATTATTTTTTTCAAAGCTTGTTTTGAAAGAGCCTTGGAAACGCGTGGGGTATCGTTGATCTCAGTTGGTATTTTGATCACCTGTAATATGCAGCTGTATGAGGCAATGAGTTGGTTAACCCCCAAATTAGGAATAAAAGTACTCGACTGTTTCCCACAGGTGAACCGGCGATAATAAAGACAGCGTATGGTGAAACAACTGAGTTAAACTAAGACACAAAAATAAAAGTCTCGTCAACACAAAGTACCTCCAACTATGCAAGGCTTTTGGCCGAGAATCGTGCAGAAGGCGTCAGTAAACGGCTCACCGTTTTGTTGTTATTTAAACGACAACATAATAAGCCCCTGCGGTTAACAGGAAATTGATAAACGTTAACAGGTTTCTCTTACCGTACAATGTATTTGACGGGCGATTGACAAATACAGTCAGTTAAAGGTTGAAATTGAGCCACTGAGAAAATAACTGAATTTTGATTTTAAACATTTATCCAGTGGCTTTGAATAAGATTGCAAATGGAGACAAAGAAATCGTGCGTGCAATTTGATGCGGGCGCTCAGCATAGATTATCGACGTAGTCTACCTAAGAGCATAATAATGTTACAGGACGTTATAAGCATATGTTGAGCATACCAAGTATACATTGCTAATAAGCAGCTTTATATTGCAAGGAAGCTTATTCTGGGCATACACTTCACATTTTTGTCTCAACCCTCAACAGCCTTTCATGTCAAAGACTGTTTCATTATCAAACATATACCTCCCACTCGACGTATGGCTAGCTCATACCACAGAAACAAGTATGTGATGCTTTTCTAATTATTTATCGAACCTTAGCCATATTCTCATTTTAAGACGTTTAATTTGATTGGTTACCAACGTAATCGTCTCATGTTCTGTCGGTGTTCCAGAGCTGTTCGTTTTATGGCACTCGTAATGCTTTATTAAAGAAGGTCGACGTTAAATAGATAAATAAAAAAACAAACAAAGTAAAAAGGCCGTTGGTATACAAAGAATACTTCCTGTTCTTCACAGGACGAATTGTAGGATTGAAACTTTTAAAAAATGGGGTTATAGTCTTAGTTAACACAGGTAACAGATGTCAATAAGGGCGGCATGCAGCCAGTCGTTTAAAACCTTTCAGAACATGAATAAGTACAGCGATACAAAGACGGCCAATTTCTAGAGGAACTCTCCAGATTTTTACACATAAGTGTACCGTAAATATATCATTCCAACCTCAAAGATTCTTTTTTAACAGCGACGCAGGGAATTAGAGTTAAGTGTGTAATTTTTAATGAGCTAATGTGAATCAAACTGCGTGCCCCTTTGAACAGTACGGAGTGCTAAAGGGCAAACTGATTAACTGTGTGAAATTAGCAAGTTCAAATGTTGAAATTTGATGGAAACTAGAAGTGAATGGCGTTGTGATTGAGTTTGAGTTCACGTTTTCGATTGTATAGAGGCCGGAAAATTCCCCTCAGCAAGCTGTTATAATTAGTGAGAAAACGTTCAACATAATCGACAACTCTTGATCTTCTATCTATGAACTAAGTCTAAAGGTAATGTGGATGTTCTCGGGGGTGTATACAAGTGCGAAGACATCGGGGGTTGTTCATGGGATTTCAAATTATTCGTTCTCCAAGTGACAAACGAAGAATTAATTCTCAACGTTTCGACTATCCTAATCAAAAAATTAGGGTCGTTTAAATAGAGAACATGAGCCGCGGCTAAAAATGCACTGCGAACTTCGCACATATACAATTATGCGGCTTATAAGACGAGGCTTGCACACGAAGTTGCTTACACGAAGTGCGACGATAATCCTATAAACAGCACTGGGATGACCTATATGATGTTGGTAAGCCCCGTCTAAGCTGCGTCTTATTTCTCGATAGTCTAAAATGGACCCATTATTTCGTGGTTGACGTTGATGCGGTATTATTGCTTAAACTTTATGGGACAGCGTGGCTGACGGGTGGTTTACATGAGTTGGGTCAAGTCCTTTTGAGTTGAATAGTGAGACAAGACTGTGGAACACCACGAACGGTTATTGGTAAGTCTTGCTCAGCTTTTGGCTTGTTCACTCAGGTCATCTTCAGTGCAATTTAATAACCAACTACATTTTAGCTGGCGTCATATAGTCGAAACAACCGTTCAACCTACTGACGTAATAAAACAAAGTTATGCTCAGGTTATCGTAAGCGAATTAAATTTAATCCAATTACTATTTCTGGTATACACCATGTGAATTTATTAACAGTTAAGCTTTCATCCCGTTGACTCGGGTCTTCATCAGAACAGCAAGCATGTGTTGGCTGACGCCACGTTAACGACTAAAGTAACGATAAACGTACGCAAGCGAAGATGTAATTTTATTAATTCAAATTCAAGATACCAGAATTTAGTCGTTAACGTGGCGTCAGCCGACACATGCTTGATGCTTTGATGAAGTCCCAAGTCAACGGGACGAAAGCTTAGCTGTTAATAGATTTACATGCTGTATACCAGAGATAGTAATTGGACTATTTATTTCGCCATGCAAACGTTCAAAAAATTAATGAATTGAATTTGTTGGCCAAATAGGTTTACAATAGTCTGGCTGTACTAACACTTCGAAGTTAATTGAAGTTATCCTTGGTGACCCAACCAATATGGTTGCCCAAACGAGTCCCCCTGGTATGTTTACATAGCCTTTGGCCAAAACGATTTCGAGATTTGTTTCCAAAAATATGTTGTTTGCTCACGTGTGGTATAGTTAAACGTTGCTGACGCAAGTTTTACCTCCTGGATTGATACATCTGAAAACCTCTTTTGCCTTCCGACACGTAATTATCGAGTACTCAAGACAGATCCACTCCATCAACGAATACATCGAATTTCAGACAATCCACACGAACCTGGAGCGCTTGATGAAGATGTCATCAAGCTCGCGACAAAGAATTTACGACAGCCTCCAACCGCCTGCTGGTTACTGAAGTAGGCTTCAGAAAAGACCGAAAGGTTTAAAAAAAGCTACAGTCAGAGGCTGATTTAAAAGAATCAGTATGCAAGAAAGCCTAACTGCAATTTTACGGCAGATTTGCCTGGGCTTGCGGTCTATCGTAGAATTCCCTGTAATAAGTATCTTGCGCTTACTTTGCCGAAAATTTCAGTCCGGATTTAACTTTTGTATTTTCAGCCCGGTAAACCCGATCAACCCCCCAAAATATCCATAACAACACGCTTTTGTTATCATTTTTACATTATCACCTGGCGAAGTATAAATAAATGATTTACCACGAAAAAAAATTATGTTCTCAAAATTAACTGAACTAAAACGGAGTAATTGTTTACGAAGGAAATTCGAAGGAATTGTTCGAATCGCTTTGTAATAAGTACCGCAACGACGTCCAATGCACTATTTAGCAATAAATTAGTGGCACACTATCCAGAATTCAAGTCCATTACTTAACATGAAAAATTCAAATTTTAATTAGCTTGTAAAAGCTTTGTAGTGGTGCCATACATGTCAGTTGAGGTAAAGCACGGAAACGAAGCTATTTACTGTTCTTGATATCCGTGTTTTCCGTGACTTGTTGCATTGCATCAGCGCATAGCAGTTGTTTCAGCGTTAAAGGCAAAACACAATTAAAGGAAATTCCTTCATGTTTGGTTCCATCGAAACCGTACAATTACATCTCAGATTTCTGAGTACCGGAGCTTGAACATAAGCAGAGTTTAACCACTTTTGGACTGTCCAATGAAACGTTCAGGTGCTGGCGCGTGACTCATTACTTTCATCCATTATGGTATCCTGTAACCCAAAAGGAAAAAACACTAGGGATAGCCTTCAAAGTGTTGACGTTTTAGAAGCGTGGTGATTATAAATTAAAGTGGAGTGATCATAGACTGGAGTGTCATAACTAAAGACGGAGTGCTAGAACAACGTGGTTGTCCATCGACTGGAGTTTTGCGAAAATAGACTGGTGTATTTTGAATGCCCAGCTACCATGGCTCAACTTTTAATTTTCCTTTCCTAATTTTTTAGTCTGTAACTGCAGTAACCACGCAAAACAATGTCGGTTTAACCCAGAATTGTTCCGAGTGTCCGGTGGAAGAAGTGGCGGAGAGTGCATTAATTGTCGCCATAATACTGCAGGAAGATTCTGCCACTATTGCAAAGAAGGATATTACAGAGACAAAGGGAAAGACATTTCTCATAGAAAAGCTTGTATAAGTAAGTAATGTCCTTAAAATTTATTTTTTGTAGTAGATAGCTTTTCATCACGACGTGTATAGATATATTTATATCTACGCATGCGCGAACTGCTCCCACATTATTTAAAGTAACAGATTAACATAAATAGTCAAAGCTCCGCTTGGTCTATAAAAGGGCTTTTACCGTCAATGGTACGTCGGCCTGGAAACGGGCCGGCGCGGAATCGCCATCAAGAGATTTCGGAAGCATAATCTTTGGAAACCTGTGGCAGTTGGTCGCCCCTGCGCCGACGCCCATAATATAAGTATCAAAATATATAAACACTTTGGTCACTTAGCTCACGGAAGAATACTTTTCACATTAATAGTTAATCCGTATATTATCAAGTCCTTCACTAAAAATATTGCAGAGGTAAAGGAAACATCACGGCCTTCCACCTACTCACCACAATTTAGTGTTGGAACCCAAACATAATTACGGATTCGCTAAATATGATTTCATTACTCTTTCCTTCCGAATATGTGCTAATTTCCCCGCATTCTGCTCGATTTAGGTATCAGTGTGATAGACTGTACGAGTGTTTACCATCACATGTATGAAATGGTGGGAAGTTAGCAGGACAGAGATAAGAAACTCAGAAAATTTGGCTATTCTGAGTGAGGTTACTACCAAATAAAATGTTAACCTCGGTCTACGAAAGAAGAGGGCGTTTATGGGGGGTACCTTGTCACAGTTAACGGTTAAAAATTTCGTAAAATCACAGTATTGGTTAACATTTTTGTTGGAACAGTTGACCCTCTAGCATGAAACGAGAATGTGACCAAATTTCAAAAAATTATATGCTAAACAGGTGGCAAATTAATTTGCATAATTAGGCAAAATTATGCTAATTTCGGTCACACTGGTCGACAGTTAATATTAAAAAATGCAGTTTATAAGTTTTATAACTTAATATTTTAGTAAAAACGGATCATTTTGTGGTGTTGACGTTTAAAACAGATAGGATATGTCTTTGATAAGTCAAGTAATGAAGTAAATTAAGGAAAAGTCAACATTTGTTGGAATCATTTCACAAGTCACAGTTAAATAAAAATTCACGGTTAACAGTAAATATTTAAATAGAATCACAGTAACAGTTAAGGATTTTGGCCAAATCACGCTTAACAGTTGACCCCATAAACACCCTCAAAGAATAAGAATTAATTCTAATAAGTCTAATAATTAAGTCTAAGAATTAATTTGTTTTGATGTCAAACGTAACAGGAAGTTATATTCACTTATTTTATTCCACGAAATTGTCAAATTACAACTCTTTAAATTCTTGCTATCTTGTCCAGAAGTCTTGGATCGTCAAAGTAGAATGTTATGTTTGCGACTCTCGAGATTCGTTTAGAAGGATAAATTTTTATTTCAGATGAGAATTTTCTTTACCTGAGACACGAGTATCTCAGACCAAACTGGCCGGTCACCGGATATCACACTTTCGTACGGTGGAAGCTACGTAGTGACTGTGTCAATGTTTACCCCGAGGAGACTTTCAATTAAGGCTAAATTTACATAAGGTACTGCGAAACATTTCAGTTCAGCTAGCCCTACCTGATCCCTTTCCTCGGTTGTTCCATATCAAACAATGGTGGAGACGCATTCTGGCTTTTCAAGCCTTCCTTTACCATCTTATCTCACTGATGTTGGTCAGTCATGGGGATTTCAAAGATGGCGTCCTTCGGGTTCCTTGCCTAACAAATTGGCGCGAAAATTACGGAATATGATTGGCTACTGAAAAATATTTAGATTCTCCCCAGGAAATCGCTATTTAACATTGATTACTATGACTAGTTTTATATTAGAGTTGTACGAAATAAATATCAAATATATATACTAATTTTGAGATTTTTATCATGTTTAGAATGCGATTGCCACCCATATGGATCAAGAGGAAAGATCTGTGATCAGGCCACCGGACAGTGTCCTTGTAAGGAAGGCGTAACAGGCCGTACATGCACTAGCTGCAAAAAAGGATACAAACAAACAACATCAAAAGCCGATCCATGTAAGTAAAAAAATGTTGTCGGCCACTCTGAAATTCATTCAGGATAGGTACTGACAGTATCAATGGCGTAATCAACTTATTGAGCACCATAAAAATCATCCGGGGATCCTGTCCATCGGCTTAGTCAAACGAGTACGTGGGAAGGCGCACGTCCCAGTAGCCCCCTTACTTGAAATTTGTCAAACGTAAAAAAAAATTCCTGTCTGCCTAATACTAAGCCCCGCCCGACTTAGACATTAGTCCACACCTCGCCCATGTTTGCGTTTTCTTTCTGGATACTTTTGTGTTATGCACTCTAAGTGTGAATTCTTTTCAACCTATTCTGACTATTCTTATTCCGGAAGACGGAAACAAAATCCTGTTTTGACAAAATCTACAAATTTTTCATCCTCGGCAATCTATGCCTCAAAACAATAGAAATGAAGTACAATTCCATTCATTCTTTAACCGAAACAGGTCCCAAAAAGCCACAATTCTGTTTATTTCTATTCCGGAATAGTACTAAAAGAGCGAGCGATAAGTTTTCGCAGTGTATTTTGTAACAAAGGAACACTATGACGGAGTTATGTGACTCCAACGTGAAACAATTCGTATATCTGTAAATCAATAGATGAGTTCGGCCCTAGAAGCGAATCATTGGTAATAAGGACAAAATTCAAAAGAAGTACCTGACCTTTGGCGGCTATGGATCAAGTTTCCCTTCGTTATTTACCGACTGCCCATGGTTCACTGCTAGGACCGAACTCCTATATTACCAGTGTAAAGCCAACGTAAGTTTTCGATATCAAAATTTCAGCACTTTACTTGAAACACCACGTTGCATCCAATTTTTTCGGTTTTAATCCCATATCGGCTATTTTAGGATCGAGGTCATTTCGTGCAACCCTAATACAAAACTAGTCATGTGACCCTTTAATGCAACAATGAAATTCACTTTTCAGGTGTGAAACCTCGCAATAATGATCGTCCACGAAAGAAAACAAGAAACACAGGTAATCTTATCAAACCAATCTATGATGGGACAACTAAATAAATGTAGATGAGCTATGCCATAATATTTTAGTCTTAATTAAATTTCTTTTACTAAATATTTTCTTTTAGATTGTAAGCAATGCCGTCCAATGCAACTATCAATAAAGAAGTACTGCAAAAGAGATTTTGGTAAGCAGAACCAACGAATAAACAAAAGAGTGACAAAGCTAAGAGAGACTAAATGATTGTTCGTTCTAAATGAATAACGGATGGAGAAAGGGAGGAAGCAAGAAATCGGGAAAGAATTGTGGGAACGAAGGAAGGGAGGGAGCGAGCAATTGAATGAATGAATGACAAAAAAAAAAAGAACAAAGGCATCGATTGAATGTCTGTCTGACGAACATATCCAACTTTTCGTTACGAAAACAGCAATCAGAATTAAGGTGTTGTCTCGTCATCAAGTCAAAGGATGGGTGAAATTCGAAGCATCTATACAAAGAGTTTTCAAGTGGACTGGCGAAGATCGATTGCGGGAAGGGCGCAAAGCCATTTGGGTACGTCTTCGCGACGCAAAGTGCGGCTGTCCAAAGCTACGTAAAAACCACAGTTACTTAATTGTCGGATTCAACGACCTGCACGAGGTGCGTAAAGGGATTGTGGTAAACCAAAAAACTGTAGTCGACCCCTGGGCGAAAGATCTTCACAGAAGAATAAAGAAGTTTCAACGACGACAAAGACCGGGAATATGCCGGTGAAAGGACATCACGTAGACCTTTAAGGAGGCTCAAAATCGGTGGTCGTTGACCGCCTAGTCGTTTCGTGCATCACATCAATTTTAGAGGAACCCACCAGATTCTTTGTGTGAGACAATACACACTATTTAATGAAAGAACAGATATTATTTAAATTGTGAAGAGGACAACAGTAGCGTTTTCACATCATAATCGTATTTATGCAAACAAGTTTTTTGAGAGGACTTGATTGATGTGGGAATGCCTGGTTGTAGCCTTCAGTGGTAAGGCCATTACGAATTACTGGTACGAAACACCACGGCATTTTATCGTTCCGTGACAAATTGAAAATATTTCTGATAATCTGTATATTAGCAATTGAAAGCTGTAAATAACTGATCTCCAGATTTGCAAGGGTTGTTAATTTATTCCATTTTCCCATTAAAAGACTCTTCGTGTGAACAAACTACAAAATTACGTCTGAATTTACATGAACCAACGTTTTTTTAATATCGCTATAAATATTGAACAATTATCATAATTATCATAATTAGCTATGGTTATTAATGTTTAACTGACGGTATGTTGAGTACGGAGCGAACTACGCATCCAGAATGAATGCTTATCATTCGTAACGTATCATTTCATACAGTAATATATATTTCAGAACCATTTTTTGAGTTCCACGAGGAAACTTCATCGTAAAGCAGAGCAGAGAACTGGGGACTTTAAAGGACATATCACTCGTAAACATTAATTCGGAAAAAACCATCTCATACGAAAGAATTTTTTTTACAACAAGATTTCTCTTCCGAAGGAAAAGAAGTTACTAATTTGTGGCCGTGGAGTATTTTTCACGGTGTCCTAGTTCCACACAAAAGTGAGGATGAGGATTTCTGCGTTTTCACGACAACGTTGGAGCTATTGAACAAATTACTTGGAAACTCTTACCCGATAGAAGAGAATATCCAGTGTTAAGCACGTGCAGTTTTCAGGCCTTAAAATTTAAAGCAATTTGTTTACCAGTCTCTACTAGAGAGTTTACGAAAGCTGCAAGGCCGACGCTGGAGAACAAAGTGCTGTAAATTTTAAGACCTTGAAGAAAACTGCACGTGCCTACTTCACGATGTTCTTTTTCTTTCGTGTACAAGCTTCCCAGCAATTCAAGTTAGTCAGTTAACGTTCTTCGTTCAATAGATCCAAAGTTCTACGTGTTCTCCAACGGCGACCTTGTCGTGAGAACGTAGAAATGCTCATTCTCACTTCTTGTATGGAGCCAGGACAGCGTGAAGGATACTCTACGGGACACAAATTATTCATTTCGTTTGTTTTGGGAGCGAAATCTTATTGTAAGGCGGCGGCGTCCTTAACCTCGGTGTTGTATTTTCGAAAACTCCCTAGTATCTCAAGAACGACGTGAGATAAGAGAGAGCGGTAAAGGCCAATTCTGATAATTTCAAAAGTTCTTTATGTGAGAGAGTTTCTTCCAAACAGATGTATACATGTCATGTGTCTGTCAACCCTGTTGACCCTGTTGCTTCCAGATGTTTTAAAAGAAATTACAAATTATGAAATCTATTCAAAATCCTTTTAATAATCTATTGAAATCTGTTCATGCATCCAGTCTGTATATATTAAATAGTACAGACACGTACGATTGAAAGCTAAAGGGTAAATCCATACGGAGGTGCAGTGTTTCGATTCCATTCAAGGCATCTGAGACCAGCCGTGAATGTACAGAATTTTCGAATTTCAATTCAATTGACTAACTGTGATATGAAAATAAGTGATCTTAAAATTCTACAACGCCAGCTACCACTTCTAGGAAACACGATGGTAGGAGATCGAGGGACTGCTTGCTCTTGCGGAACTATTTTTTTGGAACAACTGCCACGACAACAATGACGATTATGAGGAGAACAATCACGACCATCATGGCTTAAGAGAAACGATAATGAATTAACACAACGAACTTAGGTCAACTAATAGCCAGATTATAGTCAAGTCGATCAGACCAACGGTATAACAACGCTCACGACTTCTGACGCGATGTTCACAACACAATGTCCATGAATACCATTCAAACTTTTACAATGGTTTGCTAATGTTTGCTTATCAACCACTCCATGATATACCGCCGAAAACAGCAAAGCCATCATATCACCAAATCCTGACTGTACCATACCAAAATTATACCATACCATACGTTACCATAACACATCATTACCACAACATACCGTCACCGTAACATTCCACACCATACTATTCCAAACCATACCATCATATATCATACCATTTACATACCATATGATGTTATACTCTTAAACACATACATACACATAGGTACACACATACATACACACACATACATACATACATACATACATACATACATACACACATACATACCTACCTACCTACCTACCTACCTACATACATACATACATACATACATACACACACAGACATACGTGTAAGCGCACACTCTGGGGGAGGTCGGGGGGGTATCACACACATACATACACCTAAAGTTCGTAAAAACCCAACCAAATACGAGCAAAATAAGAAAATGTGGCATACAATTCGTAGAAAACTTGGTCTGCCACATCAGAATAAATAGAAGAATATCATTTGCGCAGATCAAGCCGGACACCCCATCAAAGTGGATCAGCTCGCCCCTGAAAACAAACATACGTACATACACAGGCACTTTTACAACTCCATTCACCCACAATCATCTTGATTGTCTTACCACAGTTAGAAGATTTAGCTGTCACTTTTCTGACATGAGCATCTTCTCTGATAAGACGACGGTTGGTGTTTTCTACACTGCTATGGAGGTCATCAATTATTTCTATTCAAAATCGAAAAGACGGACACAAAGAAATATGAATGTTAGAAATACGAGTACACTACGAGAGACTTGATAAGTGCTCATCATCCTTGGAATAACTTATCGGTAAGATTTACACGACAACTTTTAAGAGCTTTAAAAAAAACCTTTTATTTTATATAACTTTGCCTTGATTACAGTAGATTACTACTGAGTCAAAATACAAGGCTAGGAAAACCGCAACAGTTAAAACCAATTACTGCGGATCCATAAGGATCAATTTAATAATGCTTTCGAAATCACCTTTTAAACCTAGAACAGCGCGAAATGGTCTCATAAGAAAACAGTTTAATTGAAATCAATATAGCTATCACTTTTATATACTTTTAAAGTCCTGTGCCCAGGTTCTTACCATTTTGGTCGTCTACCTCATCAGAAATTACGTTGCCGATCAATTTTTGGCGTTGAATGGCTTCTGACAACGCTTCTAGGCCCCGATCTTGTTCTGAAACGTAAAGAAAACCCTGGTTATCTCATCCCAGTGGATGAAATCGTGTCAAGAGGGCAACAACGACAACGGTCATGAATTTCAGCCGGAGCTGAAACCTTAATTAAAAGTATCTATTTTGCGTAAAGTAGAGCACTGCGTAGCGGGTGTGTTACGGTATTAAAAACCCGTCCCAGGTTTAAATACCGAAAGTAACCTTCGTCTGTCATCTGAGTTCTAGTGGCTCAGTGGTTAGAGCGCCTGGTCAGCATTTAGGTTGCGGGTTCGAGTTTTTCTGAGTCCTTGGTTTACCACAGCTTAAACAGGCACACATACATCAAAAACAATTTCAATCTACACGCATGCACAATGAGTATGCGCAATTTCAATCTACATACACCAAGCAACAAGAACAGCCAACATTAAACTAGACGGTTTGAACCTGAGAGAATCGTAAGGTGTTTGTGAAAGTTGATCAGGTTAGTGTAGTCTTGAAAAAGACTGTTGATGGAAGCAGCTGACGTTTCGTCAGCCTCAGCGGTGATCATCTCCAGAGTCAAGTCACTTCTACCAACATCTTTTTCAAGACTACACTAACCTCGACAATCAACTTTCACAAACATCAGCCAATATTGTTAAATCAGCGTCCGACGTGAGCGGTACACTCTGATCCAAACTGACAGAACTGACAGCCTTCCAGTTTATATAGAGTTCAGTGGTCCATCCCTGGTTCCTGGGGTGGTCAATTGTTGCCTACGTTTACTGATGCTCTAGTACCTTGTCGCCTTTGGTTGTTACATGACAAAAGTAGATTCAGAGTTCCGACATCCGTGGTAACACCATCACCCGAAAATTACAAATATTGTAGGTTTTTTTTTCAATACCTGCAATAATTTGATGTTGTTGTTGCCTGAGCTCATTGATGTTCTTGTTCCTTGTCTCATCAGTTTCGATGTCCGCTGACCATGGATCTCCAGGAAAACTTCTTGACGGTCCTGTGCCAAGTAGGGAACCTCTGCGAACAATGAGAAAGTTTTTCGTAAAGGTGGCTCCCGAAGGGTAATTTGTGATTAAGGACTGATAACCAATAATTGCAGGGGACACGTGCGTGGATAGTGATCTTGCTAAATTTTTGTTCTGATACGAGGACTCAGGTGATAGAGGAAAGGTTCAAAAGAAAAGGTTTTTCTTATCAGGAGCCTCAACATACCAAATTTTTCTGCAACTTAACGGACATAGTGGCAATTGAAGAACCAGGCGGAAAGCGTAATCTTGTTAGGAATATCACAGCCCAGCATATGATTTTGAAGAAG
>JBAHVQ010000456.1:448786-475236 GCA_036872915.1 Nanipora kamurai | reverse complement strand
TTATACATATATATATACATATATATATACATATATATATACATATATATATACATACATATATATATACATATATATATACATATATATATATACATATATATATATATACATACATATATACATACATACATACACATATATACATACATAAATACATACATATGTACATACATACATACACAATAAATATTTTATCAACACAGGACCTTATGGATATCAGCCTTTTCAATTTAATGGGTTACCTTGTTTAATCCTTTAACAGACAGGCTCATCCTTTGGATGAGTGACGTCATCTGGTGTTAGCCAGAGTAAAATACTAAAATGTGACTCTTAATGGGTTAACTAAAATTTTTCCATTCCATCTCGGCATCTGGCCACAGTAGGAAATGCTCGAAACGTCAGCCATAGCAATACGTACTTGAAGTTCGTTCAGAATTTTTGTAACTTACTCGGTGAAATTCTTTTTCTTTGTAGGATTCGGCTCACCAAGTGCAAACGAACGAATGCTAACGTTTTGATGCTGGTATGAAAAACTTTAAATATCATGCTCAACAAGTCAGCTTCAGTCATTGATAGATTACTGAAAAACAATGAATGTCTGACGACTATCAAGTATTCTACACACTACGCAGACTGTTCTAGGTATGGTATACAGACAAATGTGGAGCGTTATTTAACTAGTTACTAACTAACTTTCTTTACAAGGTAACGGACTGTTTTTTAATGTAAAGGTTTTATAAAAGGGCGACAAAAAAGGCCCAAAATTGATAATGAACATACCAAGTATCGCCAGCCATCTTGAATTTTCTTTCCTTCAACCGGAATCCCGGTTACGAAATGTTTCCGAACGAATACGATTAATTCCGAACTTTTTCCTCTGCTGTTGATATTCCAACTAATTCCAACCCAATCTCTCCCTCAAATTGACTCTATACACGAATTGTCAAATTGCATTTTTGGTTATTAGGCCTCCCAAAATTAAAGCGCTGGCCATGCCAATGGTTTGGGCGTGTCATCCAGTGGCATGCCTAGATAGGACCATTCAGGTTTCCATCTGTCCCACTGGAATGATCATGTTATCATGTGATTGGACTTGCTACTTCACCTCTAGGTAGTCTTGCATATGATGTACTGGTTTCAACTTGCAAGTGTTTCAGAAGAATGAACTTTAACTATACTCAATGTTAAAATTGTCCTTGCCACTCTGATGTTGCAGGTCGCACAAAATGTTAGTCTATTGTGTAAATAAATTCTTTAAATTATGTCAGGGTTGTGTTTCGCATTTTATGCTGGTCACTTATTTTCATATTACCCTTAAGATTCCCACCTGGTTCTTCAATTGTAACAACTTTAACTATGGCTTTGTTTCCATGTTATATGTGTATTGTTTCCATGTTATCTTGTTAAATTTTTGTATACTGTTTGAAACTGGTACGGTTAATTATTCAACATAAGATGCCAACATTTGTCAGCAACTTTGCTTACCCAGATATTCAAGTATGCTTACTCATTCAGACTGTCAAAAGATATCCAAGTGATCAAATTCTACTGGTAGACAACCTTAGGGACAAGTCATGAAGTATTTACTAGAGGGGGTGGAGGATATTTAAGGGGGGTATGTAAAAACATTCAGTACTTTTGGAGGGGCATGAAAATCTTTCCTAGGGGGGCATGAATAATAGGATTTGGTAGGAGAATTTCAAAGTATCACTAACTCACAGAAAGTATGTGCAGGTGAGGGGGTATGATAATATTGATAAACACTACTAGAGAGTGTTAAGTTTTTTCCTGGCAGTTTTGGGTGGGTACGAAAATATTTGCCAAAATGTATTATTTATCCTCCACCCCCTTTAGTAAATACTTTATGACTGGTCCCTTATACATCTATTAAGGGCTAGTTTCCATTTAGTTGCAATTGTTGTAATTCCATTGGCAATTGTTGCCAACTATTGTAGAAACAGACCTGAGTTCTACTCTGTCAATGATTACAACAGTGGACAACAACTGGATTACAATTTACAATAATTGCAACTAAATGAACATGGTCATGTGACACATGTAATTAAATACTGTTCCTCAGTCCCCCACTACAGCCACTGGTCAAAATGGCTTCCTAATTTGAAGAAAGAAAGAAGAGAGGGGTTGTGTTTCATTTATTATTATTAAACATTTTCATCACCCGAGATGACTAGTAGGAAAAAAGGTCTGCCGTGCCCTTCAGTAAAGTTTTTGCGTGCTTCCTCGACGCTAGAAACTTTCACGACGCTCAACAAGAATGTTGAAACTGCAAAGTGTGAAGTGTCAAATATATCTGGTGCAGAAGCGAGACAATTTTACGAAACTTTGCTCAAAGAAGAAAATGAAAATGACACATCGATTCAACGAGACAGTGGAAATATACAACAAAAACGTAAGTTAATGAAGAGCAATTCTAGTAGGGCTAAAGAAAGTATTTCTTTTAAAAAACGTAAGAAAGATTCAACGCTACAAGCTGATAATAATTCGCGACAACTGAATTACTTTCTCAAAATGGCTCAAGATGGAAACATAAACGGACTTCGAGGAGTTATCAGACATAGTGAAATTGACATTAATGCGACAGATCAATTTGGATGGACAGCTTTGATGTGTGCTTGCCACAGCGGCCAAAAAGCTTGTGTTAAGTTCCTTCTTCAACAAGGGGCAAGGGGCGATTTATGTAATAGCAAGGGACAAACTGCTGAAGACATTGCAAAATGTGGTGGTGCTAGTGGACTACAAGATGTCTTTTACAAACACAAAAAGAAAAGCAAACAACACCAACCACTTGAAAATCCTTCTTCAGCAAATTCAGTTGAAGTGTCATTCTGTGAAACCTGTAAATTAACATTTTCTGGTGAAAGACAGGAACATGATGGATCCACTGTCCATTTATTTAACTGTCAGTTCAAATCTGAACGAACATTCTACCACATTCCTGAGAGTAATGTTGGTTTTCAATTACTTAAAAAAAGGGGCTGGAACCAAGAGAAAGGTGAGAGCTGTTTATGTTTGAAATATTAAGCCTGCTGGGGACAATATGCACCATTGTTGTTTTTTTCATTTAAGGACAGTTTGGATTTTGTTATACAGTTTTTCTTTACTTTCTTTCAAAGTTGTATCTCATATAAATCTATCAGATCCAGGTACAGTATCACCTTGGTTGTTGTTCCACTTTGTGACCACTTGGCAGCTTTTTGTGATCCACTAATGGTCATTGGACCTGGTTGAGAATCTTGTTTTACATTATGCTAATGAATTTTGCCTTTAATACAACAGGTCTTGGTCCTGAAGGGACAGGAAGAAAATTTCCTGTGAAGACAATCTTGAAACAAGATCGTCTGGGGTTAGGAAGTAAACAAAAAAGCAAGCCTAGGATCACACATTTCTCTCCTAAAGATTCTGCTGCTGTGGCCACTCCACAACATTCTTACAGTGGTTCAAGAATCCCCAGGAGAACATCAAAAAGGAAAATCATAGAGGATCAAATCAAAGAAAGAAAATGGGAACATGATATGAGGGTCTACATGAATACAGAATGACAATGTGGATGATGAAACCAATATAATGCTATTAAAAGTGGGAAAAATAATTATGTGATAGATCTTTTTTAGCTGCACAAAGCAACAAAATACCCACTTATTAGAAGTGGTGGTGTTCTTATGCAATAGTTCTAAAAGATCATTTTTCAGAAAGTGTTGCATTTTTGAATTATAACGAAAGGCTCGTTCTTCAAGCTTTGTGAAAACTCAGAAAAGTTGTGAGCTCCCCAACGGGAATCGAACCCGTTTCTCCGGATTGCCCGTACGGTTGTCTTACCACTAGACCATGAGGGCTCGACGACAAATCTGATGTAAATTGGGACCTGGGTCCTTTTGTTGACATGCTGCTTTCATAGTTGAAAGCTGAGACATGCCTGTAAAGTGATCTATATATGAGTAAACTCAATCTACAGAGCGTAGAGTGTTGGTGTTTTGCAAGCTTGGAAATAAACAACGAAAGGCTCGTTCACAAAGCTTGAAGAATGAGCCTTTCGTTGTTTATATCCAAGCTTGCAAAACACCAACACTCTACACTCTGTAGATTGAGTTTACTCATATATTTTGAATTATGTTTTTATGTACATATACCAGCACATATGAGTTTGCTTCACCAGGTGAATTTGACTTGCTCCCAGTATGCCTCTTGCTAGTTGCAACAGAGGGATTTAATTTGGTTCTAAACAAGTGCAGGCAGGTACCTGGAAAGTCAAGAAGGCTAGATAGTTAAAATGGACTTTCACAAAGTTAACAAGTTAATGTGAATATTACATTACAATTGTATGATGGCTACTGGTAAATCCCAAACAATTTGTAAATACTGTAGAACCAGTTTCAACTTTAATCCACTCCTGCCTGAGATGGACTTTATTTTATTTTTTGCAGTCACCAGGTAATTTTATGAAGCTGAATGGAAGGAAAACTACCAGTTGAAGCTGGTTTATTCCTGTCTGGGACAGACTTCATAATTTTGCTCTGATGATTGCCAGACAATTTTGCTCAGCAAGGAAAAGGGGTTGGTTGAACTTGTTCTGGGAAAGAATGGGTTACATATATTTCAGAAAGCCTAATACCTAGCTGCACCCTGGTGAAAAAGGTATTAATATTTAATAATTGCACTTTGCAGGGACCTGTCAATTCTCTGACTGACCTAGAACTACATTGGGAATATCATTTGTATTGCTCCCCTGGGGGAACAACCAAGGGTGCAGGCATAAGCCAATATTTACCAACTACTCATAGCCAAATACTACTGAACATCAAATTCAGGACTGAACAATCTTGGACACAGATTTGTTTTAAACTGATTAGAACTGTATAGTCAATGATGGTAAATTGGTTTTTCTTCTGACTGACTCTCACACCAATGCATGTTTTACTGAACTTAAGCTGCTCTTTAAATGTACAGGCAAATTATTAAACATGACTGGGTACTCTGGTATACATAATTATCATGTTTATAATGTATGAAACTTTAGAGTTAACCCTTCCCTTATCAGGGGCTTTCACCTTGATGAGTAAAATCATTTGGTGTTAGCCAGAGTAAAATAGTAGAGTTTGTCCTTGGTAAGGAAGGAGTTAATAGTTGTAATTATTAGAAGAAGTGCAGGGAGAAAACAGGGGCAGAGTACCACATCACAGCCAGATTGAAACACTGCAATGCATGCTTTACTCTTTATCTCTTGATATACCACTCAGGTAAAAATATATCTCTAGCATCATTAGATATTTCTATGGTGACATGAGTGAATGGCTCTCTCCAGTGAAGCATGTATGTTACATTCTCATCCTTTACAATGGACTTAATCCAGTCTAATAACTGATTGCAGAAATTTAAACAGACACCACCAGTCCACATGTTCCTTTTATCAGCTACAATCCTTGGGATTTCTAGAGTATTAAATGTCTTCAGTTTCTTGACAACCCCATTATCATCCCTAAAACCACAAACAATCTTTCGAACACCTGCAAGAAAAGATTGTGACCACCACTTGATAAGCTTGTAGCGCTCAAATGACCATCTCATTCTGTCATTTTCAATAATCCTACTGGTTTTGAGCTCAATATAATTTAGAGGAGGTGAGAGATTATTTGATTTGCTCTCAATGCAGCAATCAACTTCTGCACCATAAACCAGTGAGTGTTTTTCCAGTCGACAACGGACCACAGAGCAGAAGGCTTCTTTATTATTTACAGGGGAATTTTCAGCTTTTGCACGTAAACCTCTCTTGTCCATTGATGAAGTTACATAGTCTTCAAATTTGTACCCCCAGTAACACATCTCATCCTGACGTTCTGTTTGAGACAATCTGCTTTGATATGCTTCGTCTGTTTCTACTTCGCTGATGTAGATGGTGCCTTCGAATAAACACATGGCCATTTGCCAGGGTTCACGTCTTTCATATGGAGTGCAAAAGATCTTGGTCATATGTCCTCTCCAAGTCACAAAATCTGTGTGAAGACTGGTGAAAGGATATATATCAGAAATAGCACTTGGTAAGTTGTAAATATTATAACTATTATACTAATAAATAATGTACCCTATACTAAGCCTCCTTTGTATTTATCTCAATATTTGTTAATTGTCATGTTAACTTTTTCACACTCTCTTACTATCAGACTTCAGTTGGCAAATCTGTCATTTTAATATACCATAATTTGTAGCTACAGTATGTAATTTGCCTTTCCGAAATATTCACCTCCGAATCCGATCTTCCATTGAAGTATTTTGCTTGATCCTAAACTTTTCCGGATGTCTACTAATCCATCGTAACATATCATCAAGTCTGTCTTTCTTATCTTCATTTCTGCGAATAAAATCCTTATAGCCAACTCTTAAATCAAAATTGACCTCTTCTGGCGGACTATAAAAGCGCAATCGGCTGTCGTTGTCCAGAAACTGACGATCAGTATCCAACGAGAAATAACCAACTTCAGTTGGTTGTCTGAAATATGGATTATCACCTTCGAATTTATCCACAGGAAGAACACTAAATTTTGATAAAAATTTGAAACGACGCTCCATTTGACTTTCAACAAAACAGCCTGACCAGGCCTCGGTCCTGGCCCCCCCGACAATTTCAGTCCACACTCTGGCCTGTTTCCAATTTCCTGAAATTTCTCTCACCATACCCAGAATCTACTAATATCTGGCTTGAAAATCATCCAAGGAACCTCTTTATTTGTAATGGCCAAATATTCCCAGAATGCTGGAAATGCTATGTACAGACTTCAAATTTTATAAATTTTTATAAGGGGAGAACCTTCCAGATCCTGATAAGGAGGGACTGCCATAAGAACTAGACTCCTCCAAATCAATTTCCAAATCAATCCAAGGCATTTAAAACACATTCCGAAGAATAATGTCAGCTTGAAAACTCAAGATTTGAGTCAATACAAGATAAAACTATTGTTGAAACTGTGATATTTCGATTTATTAATAATTTCTTATTTAATAACATTACTAGTATTATGGCATGTTGGTAGTTTTTTCACGACAGATGCCCACTTGCTTACTTGTAGTTGTACTTCAAATTTTGAAACATCAAATTTCGGAAATGGTCGTCGTATGGTCGAGTAATTGTTTAAACAACCACGAGTAACTATTGAATTAGGAAGGAAATGTTATTTGCATTTGACGCTTGGAGTTCTGATACCAAGAAAAAAGAATAGTTTTAAATGTGAAATTGTTGAATTAACATTTTTATTGCGTGAAAGTTGCGGAAGTATTGAGCAGTAATACTTTAATAGCAAAATACACAAAATGACTGGAGGAGGATTCTCTCCAAATTCACGTTCAAGGTACCGGTAATCATATTTTTTTCAAATTGATAAAGTAAGGTAATTGTGTTAGTTGTGAATACATATCCTGTGACATACCTTCAACACCAATTGTCGTGCAAAAAGTCCATTCACTAGACGAAACTTTTGTTTATAATGATCTAATCGAACCTTTTTACCTACAAAGGATACGTGTTCATGGTTCGTTTCCAAAATAGACCTATTCAATTATTGTGCAGCACAGCGATTATAAATATAGAAACATGACAGGAAAACGCAAGGAAAATCTTCGAACTCACTGACAGAAATTTTCTTCTACTAGGCAGAAGCGATTGCAAAATCATGAAATTTCCCTTCATGTGATTCTGCATTAGGTAACTTAAAGACAGATGAAAGTGAAACTGGATTTGTATTCCACTTAAATAGGGACGGGGGGGAGGAGAAGGGAGCAAGGGAGACCAGAGAGGGAGGAAGCAAGCAAGGGAGGGAAGTAGGCAGTAAATAAAAGAGGGAGTTGGGAAGGCAAGGAGCTATGATTTGGTGAGCACTCAAATAAATGGCCAAAATGACTCAGTGAGTGAGCATGTGGGTGAGCATGTGGGTGAGCATGTGGATGAGTGAGCAAACAAGTAAACCAATGAATGAAGGAGTGAGTAGATGAATGTGTGAATGAATAAATGAGTGAATGCATTTTTGGAAAAAAGGCAGCAACTAATAAGATTTTAAGAAATAGATAAAAATGTTCAGTTAATGAATTCTTAAAATCCAACCTTCCCCACTTCCCATCCAAATTTTTATACTGTTTAATGCAAATTATCCTCATTGATAAATATTTTTATTCTAGATTTCCTATCCTGAACAAATTATCAGATTTTGCAAATGTTTTTAAAGCTTTTATTGGTTGCAACTACCTTTCTTTACCCTTTGCCTTCAAGCAAAGTGGAATGATAGTAAGTAGCACCATGACATTTTCTAACTAAAGGAATTTGCAACCTGTACAAATTAGGAACACATTTCTTTACTATTATTTTGCCTTGGCTGTTTGTTTGTTTCACAACTGATGTGAAACATCACCAACCAAGATTGCTTGGCATGCTGCCAAGTGGCTTTGAGATCAGGTGCATCACATACACTGTTTTGTGTGATAATCCAGTTGGATAGCTGGTACTCTTTGCCATATGGTCTCTGGCAAGATTATCCTATTACCCAGCCAGATAATCATTTAATTTTCAAGAAATATTGGGTATAATTTACACTCAATCATATGAAATGGAATTTATATTATGAGGTAAAGGAAACTTTACAAGTGTCAGTCAGAACAATATACTTTCTGATACTGGAAAATTTCTTTTGTTTAATTTTCTGTTTGAGTTAGTGTCTTCACACAAAGATAAGATGAAAAAATTCCTTTTTGTGTAATCTTCTGATATGTAACAAAATATGTTACCTCTGACACAAACTAGCAAAGCCAAGGGGACTACAAAAACTTTAAAAGGGAAAAACTGACCTTTTGAGTGATGGCTCTGTTATTACAAGGAAGAGTCTTCACTTGAAATGCCTGTTTTGGTATTCCAAAATTTCTACAGTTGCACAAACCTTAGAAAAAGCATCAAAATGTAGGCCAGCTACATGTAGGTCTAGCTGCACTGAAAATTAACAGTTGTCCATTCACTGAAAACAAGTAAAAATCACCAAAAGCGAGTAGCTTTTTCCTCCACTCATCCACTGGACAAGTTAGTGACAAGGTATTGTGGGATGCAGTAGGGTGTCTGGTAGTTTCAAAGTGACCAGTAACTTTGCTCCTGGGACCAGTAAATTTTCAGCTTGCTTGTCCCATGAAAATCTTAATGTTAAGTAACTAGTCAGGAGACAAAGCAGGTTCTGAGTAGTGAACTATCACCTTTATGAATAAGTATTGGTTTCAACTAATGTTAACTTGTTTTCTGCTTGATTCTTTTGAATTTCTGAGCAGCAGGCCTCTCAAATTCATGAAGTCAAGCCTGTGACATAAGGATCATCTTATGTGTAGGTATAAGATCATAGACGTGGTGCAAGCATGAGGCAATAGCCAAACAAAAGACAAAACAAAAAATACAGTAATGTGTTCTTTTCTCTTTGCAAGTGCCTGAGGAGAAATTATGCTTTGTTTTTGTACTGATCTTATCATTGTGCTGATGTTGCTTAAGTGAACCAGGCTTAGAACAACAGTCCAAATTCTAATCCTAAATCTTTCAAAAGATGATAAAATTCTTTGCAGCTCCAAACCACACTCCTGTGTAGGATGGGTCAGAATACATTTCTTATGCTTTTGTGATTTTTGTTTCAATTTTAATCTCTGCCAAGAATGGAAACTAAAGTCCCTAAGGATTCGGTTGTGATTAAAGTTGTACAATCCACGTGATAACCGGTATCTGAGCTATGTCCTTTCAACTGTCCACACTTTCAACGTTTGTCATTGTTAATGGTCATTGTAGTGTTAAAGATACACTTTTTAACCCTTTGATAGCCAGGGGTCAGCCCTTTGATGAGCAAAATTGTCTGGTGTTAGCCAGTGTAAAATACTAAGGGGAACTTTTTGGGTTAATGGGTTAAAAATGAATGCAACACCAAGTTTGTCTTGAACCTTTGTCTTGAACCTTTAGTCAGAGAATTGACACAATTGTATAAAACAAAACATATACCGAATATAATCATCCTGTAAAACTCAAGATATGAGTCAAAAAACAAGACAGAATGTTGAAATGGTAATGTTTCGAATTTATTACAAATTCGTCATCATCACTTGGCCTTATGATGAATTTCTGGTAAATTCGAAATATTACAATTTCAACATTTTCTCTTGTTTTTTGACTCATGTCTTGAGTTTTGCAAGATGATTGATTATATTCGGTAGCTATATGTTTTGTTTTATACTTTTTCAAACTATCGGCTGGGCATGGTTTTTGACACAATTGTGTTTCTTGTTTTTCAGCTTGGTATTATAGGACTGTTAATTGTTGCTACTATAACAGACCACTGTTGTTTGCTCATTGTAAAGTGCAAACAGGCAGCAATAAATAAGATTATGAACTCCACGTCTTATGCTGCATATGACGAGGACAGTGACGAGTACAAATATCAGAAGAAAAAAAGACTGGATAGGAGACGCGCTCTAGAACTGTCCATGACATACGGTGATCTTGGCAGGTATTCGGTGGGGAATTGGGGTTCTTACATCGTAAATACGGCTCTGATTATAACGCAGTTCAGTTTCTGTGTTAATTACTTTATTTTTATGGGAGATACAATTACAAGGATGTTTCCAAAACTCAACGACACTCTTGAAGCAAACGCCACTGATTCAAGTGATTTACTAAAGTCAGCTAAAGCAAACCGAGAAGCTGCACCAAATGTCATTTTTCTTATGCTGATTCCATTCCCGTTCTTTATGCTGCAAACCTATGTTCGGAAAGTGAGAAGTCTTGGACCTTTAAGCGCAATTGCTAACGCATGCGTTTTTCTTGGATTCTTTTCAATTCTTGGATTTATCTTACATGGTAAGAGTAACGATAATCAACATTCCGGAATTATGGCACAACGTTCTAAATATCGCGAAAATTTTTCTAAGTATGTTGTCATATTTTCGTTGCATTCTACATTTTTTATTAACTATTGTATTTAACTTGTCGCTTTGGTAACTAGATACAAACAATTTAACGTAACTTTTCCACTGTTGCTAATCACCTTTTGTCCATTCTAGCTTTAGTCAGTAACTTGTGACATTTTACCCGAGGTTTATGAAACTAGTTTTTAGCCAGCTGTTATTGCTACATCACCGAAGCTGATCATCTGATATAATTAGCAGCGATTTCTAATTTGATAAAAGTAGCATTGATCTTTTTTAATTTCGTATGTTTCCTTTCTCTTACCTTTGTCCAATTGATTTCCTGTTTTCTACTGTTCCGAATAACAGTTACAATCTTCAGGACGTTTTGCGTTTTTGCTCAAACCTGACGAGTAATGTAAATTTTGTACTTTTATAGCGGGTATCGGAACTGTAAATTTTACATAAGAAAAGATACTAACTCTACATTTTTGTGCTTTCTTCTGATTTGCCCTTCGTGTTTTGAAGGATTGAATCTTGGAAACGTGCATAAAGTGGAGCTCTGGAGATTTTCAACCTTCCCGATCTTTTTTGGTCAACTGGTAGGAGCCTATGAAGGAATAGGAACAGTTAAGTAATACATTCATGCAATTAATCAAATGTGAAAATATTTTATTTTTTTGAAGAAAGCCTATTCGGGTACTCGACTTCCAAGGGAAATTTTTCGATCTAACTTTCCGTTAGTGCAAAAGTGGTGAAAAGTTTTCGTTGGTGATTTTAACTATCGATTCCGTAAAAAGTAGGCAGCATAATCACTGATGTCGATCAAAAAGTTTTCTACCGTAATTATAGAAACAGTCTGTTCGTGGAAATTTGGTAGTCGTACTAGTTCGCGAGGTAAAAAAGTATTCTTCAATGATTTAAACGTAGCAGTTCCTTATAAGGCAAATTTTTAAAAATCGTCTTTTTTATCATAATCGATGTAATGTAATTCATGTTTTCAATTGTCCTTCTACCTTAACCAGTGTACGAACGGCAAACGTGAGTGCTATGATACATAATTATCTATAATGGTTTCGTATCAAGCTAAACCGACTCATAAAAGTAAAACGGTGAGTCTGGTGAATCTTCTTTTTAAGACTGAGCAGATCAGAAGCAATTCCGATCACAAATATTCGTCCAACTGCCGTTATTGATCATGAAAGTTGATTGAATTTTGTTGAATAAATTAAGTTTGTTAAAACACATCAACATTCAGGCATGTTGATGATTTACCTTATCACCTGTAATATATGGTCACCAAATCTCGAGTCAAAGTATTTGAATCTGTTAGGTTGAGTCATTAGAGCTTATACAACATGCTGTATGTAATCTTTCATATACGAGAAGGAGTGTTTCATTAGGATATCCAAACACCGAGAAGTTTATTGAAAACCGAGGCGATAACCGAGGTTTTGTACAAACTTCGAGGTGTTTGGATATCTGATGAAACACGACTTCTGAGTTTATGATATTGTATCTCAAAAGAAGCAGTATTTAAGGAGAAAATCGAGGTGAAAGTTGACTTAATTTATGGAATTTCTTCCTCAGATATCAAAACAACGTCTCTGTAGTGATTTTCTTCATCTTTTGCTCATGAATTATTAATGAATTTGAGATTCCCTGTTTCTTTGCAGATCATTCCAATCGAAGCAAGCATGAACGAGAATCGACCTAACTTTCCCAGATACCTCCATGGTGCAATACTTTGTGTCTCCATAATACTTGGTTCCTTTGGGATATTTGGGTACCTTCATTTTGTTGACGACGTAAAGCAATTGATCAGCGATAACCTTCCGTACGGAACTTTATCAATTATCGTTCAAGTCACTTTGTGTATTGGCATTCTGTTCACCTATCCGCTTCAAATGTTTCCCGTGATAGAAATTTCAGAAAACTTCTTATTTAAGGCAAGCAAAGAGCGAAACACTCTCGTAACTAGCTTCAACAGTGAGTACAGCCACTTGCATACAAACACGAGTGACGTACATTATGGAGGTGCGGATGAAATGGACGAAGAAGAGGAGAGTTCTAGAGATGAATGTTGTCATAAAGACCGAGAAGAAGAAGAAGAACTGGCATCTCTTACGCACGGCAGTCGTGTTCTCTTCAAAAACCCTGGATGTCCTTGTGATATGGTAAGGCTGCATCCGGGAGGCTGTTGTCGTGGATCTAAATTTAGATGCCCCCGGCACAAGGCCCCCCTTTTTTCCCTTTTTTCCAACCACAATGGCCATGAACGCATTAGTTCTTCTTGTGTTAAGGCCAATCTCCACTTCAACTGCACCGTACAGAAACGTAGCGTATTTCTTTGTCTAGTGGACTTTCCGGCAGAACTAATGATTTTAAGACAAAGAAATACGCTACGTTTCGGTAGGGTACGGTTGAAGAGGAAAATGGCCTTTGCATCCTACCACGTTCGAAACACGTCTACGAATAAAAAAAGTTAGGTACGGAATCGACAAACAGCCCGTGGTTTGTTTCGTTAGCTGAACCTACCGAAATTTCACTTTACCTTCCTTCATGACGGCCTGAGTGATATCTACAGAGTGGGAAGGGAGATGGAAGCTTGAGCCCCGATTATGGGCTGGAAAAGCGCGTGGTACTTGTTCATGAATTGCTTGAAAAGATTAATACTTCAACACTTCGTTGTCAAAACGCTTACAATTTATTTATCAGGCGGAAATATATAAAAAGTGTAGGAAAATAAGAACCTAGCTCAATATACGAAGAATACGAGTCATTTTTCAAATCACAAGGCGCTGGCACCTCTGAGCATTTTGCGAGATTTATCAGCAAACTTCGCACATCAAACCTAATCAAATGTTGACAAAGTGTGTTTTTAAGGCACATTTCCCACAAAAAAAAGTGTTAAGTAATGTTTAAAAAGCAAGTAGGACTGTTTCGTCGGATATAAAACACGAGGCAACAGCCGAGTGGTTTAGATCCGATAAAACACAACGAGTTTTTTGAATGGCTTCGAAAACGAACTCCTCAACACGCTAACTCGCAAAGAAAGATTAAAAATTAGTGTTTTCTAAGGCCCGATAAAATTCGACGAGAAAAACGAGCGTGTCTTTATCACATATAAAGACGCCATTCGGTTATGATTTTCCTTTTTATGTACCTCATGAATTATTTGTGGGTTTTTGAAATATTCTTAAAACCCATGCATGCTATTCTGGGGTCGGCATTCTATATTCTAATCATAATTTAGGAAATAATTTAGTATAATAGAATAAAGTATAGGAAAACTATAGGTTTTTTCTTTTTTTTATTACGTCATGATGGTCACAACAGCACTTACAAACAACGGAACTATACGAACATACAACGTACCAGTTTTCGCAGTAGGTTCTTAAATTTCGGAAGCACTATGATTATTTGTTTATTCAATCCTTAGCAACGCGTGAATATCAAAAAACATACATTACCATGTCATTGAATGATTTTTATTCATTTCAGGGCTGGTCGACTTGGAAAAGAAACATCCTTCGTACATTTCTGGTTGGTCTCTCATTTGGCGTGGCATATGTTGGTCGTGATTATTACGCCTATATTTCTGCATTATCAGGTTCTATTGGAAGCTCTCTCCTGGCTTTTATTCTTCCGTGCATTTTTCATCTAATATTAAAAAAAGACAATATTCCTGGTTATATCGTCGCTAAAGATATATTACTTATTTTATTCGGTATAATAGCTGGGTTGGTAGGTTTTGTGACAACACTTACCAGAATGATTGAGCCGTGATTTTTAGACATAGTTCTGGAATTTTAGATAAGCAAACAATGTCTTTCTTAAATGCTATATTAACTCTTTCTTGTCCGAGGACTTTCCCCTTGACAAGTAAAATCGTCTGGCGTTAGCCAGAGTTAAATATTGAAGTCTCCATAGGTCACTGAGGACCTATACGGACAGGAGTTAATGTACTATGTATAAATATATTACACTATTTTTTAGTCATTGAGGGCAGAATTTTATTGAAACATTTAAAAAGTGTTTGCTTGTGAAATGATATTTTTTAAAATATAATTTCAAAGTTTTTGAAATTTTAAGTGTTGTAATCGTGGTTGAAATTCGTTGCTTTACCCCATAGACCTTACTCCAAAATGGCGGATGATTTAAAATTATTTATATGCATATAAATTAGCCCTTATGAACTCATTTTCATGTACGAAATTCAAAAGAATTTTTGCGCTAAAACGAGGTTATAAGGCCCAATTTATATGCATATAAAAGAATTTTAAATCATCCGCCATTTTGGAATAAGGTCTATAATGTCCAGAAAACGCTAAAAACTAAGGGAAAGTTCTGTCACGCCGGTAAATGTAATTTTCCGCGTGCGTTGAATTTTTCTTATTTGTCATTGGCTTTCAATAAAAAAAGTGTAGAGCGACATGCGTAAAGTGGAAAGGGTCAGCGAACTGCCTTTAATTTAAGATAGAAAAACTGAAGTTTCGAGCGAAGCCTTTCGTCGGAGTGAGCAATTCGTATAATTTGTTCTCACCGCAGCGTTCGCTCGACCAAAAATCGATAAATGCAGGTTGGCCTTAAGGCAGTGTTACGCTATGCAATTTTTCGTGCAACTTGTCTCGCAGTTTTGTTGCGGTGCAGTCATGCATCGGTCTAGCTGCATTCAATCTAACGGCTGCAGGATTTTATTTAGTAAACTACCTACCTACCGACCTACCTACCTACCTACCTACCTACCTACCCACCTACCGACCTACCTACCTACCTACCTACCTACCCACCTACCGACCGACCTACCTACCTACCTACCTACCTACCTACATACCTACCTACCTACCTACCTAGTTACCTACCCACCTACCTACTTACCTAACCACCCACCTACCTACTTACCTACCTACCTACTTACCTAACTTCCTACCTACCTACCTACCTATCTACCTACCTACCTACCTACCTATCTACCTACCTACCTACCTATCTACCTACCTTCCTACCTACCTATCTACCTACCTACCTACCTACCTACCTATCTACCTACCTACCTATCTGTCTATCTATCTATTGATCGTGATATTTATAGGAGAGAATCTGTTCTTATGTAAGTATGTGATAAGTTCCAGATATTTTCGTAATAATCAAAATATCTTTTATTTTTCAGACTTTGTAAATTTCAACTTATTCTGTCTTTTATGTATTGTTTCGGCAGAGTTAGATTTCGGAAACATATGTAAGGTTGAGATGTGGGGGTTCACAACATTTCCAATATTTTTTTGTCAGGTGACGTATTCTTACGAAGGAATCGGAACAGTTAAGTAACATTTACAGCTGAGTATAAGTAGTTAATTATGATCGATAATACAGGCATTTTAAAGTTAATTAATTGAATAATTAGTTATAATTGTATTTTAATTAATCAATTAATTAATTATACGTTTTTCACAAGAAAACTAAATAATTGTAAGACTAAATTAAGTGTTAGATACAGAATGAGTAGTTGACGTGTGTTGGACTTACTTTTGCGAGTCATTGTTAATTTCATTCAGTTCGTATAGGAATATTATATACCAATGATTGGTTGTTTGCAACCACATGAAAACATTGAAACCACGTGAGCAGACTTTCTGCTCAGTGTTTAAGTATTGCAACCATTCTCTTGAGATTCAAAAGACAAAGATGCGACAGCCATGTTAGTACCACATACAACAGAAGTTAAATGAGATTCTTTTGTTAAAGTACCAACAACAACCTGTCCGCCATGACGTCATATGCAAGACACGAATAAAATTAAACAATTACTGAAAAGGTGAGTTCTGTGTACGATTCGCAGCTGGTCATTAGACAGCCATTTCTTATGCTTTTGGCTGATAAATTATTTTAAAATCAATTTACAAGTTGTCTTGTTTTGTGGATATCAAAGAAACGTATGGCTCTTTGACCATAGTCAATAGTCAGTAGTCCTTACTATGTCCAGTACAAATGCATAAAGAACTTACAAAAAATAGAGCGTTTTCACATGACGTCATAGTCGCCATGTTGGTGTTCCTTAACAAAAGAATTTTAACTATCTTCTTTGTTGGGTACACCAACATGGCCGACATGACCGTTGTTCTTTGAATCTCTGGAGATTGAGCGAAAACGCTCCATATGACTATGTCAAAACAAAGCCAAGTACATGAAATAATTGGTGGGATTAATTAGAAGAGTGGCTGACGATCTTTCATGCACGCATTTAATAGACGTTTTGGAAGGACACTTTAGTTGGTTTGAATGCGATGTAAGTTATAACTTGTGCTGAAATCTAAACGCTGTTCAACTTATTTTTCTCTAGATTATTCCAATCGAGGCAAGCATGAACGAAAATCGACCGAATTATCCAAACTATCTCCACGGGGCACTTTTTTGTGTCTCCGTAATTCTTGGTACCTGTGGAACATTTGGATACCTGCACTACACCGATGGCGTACGCCAACTGATAACTGATATCCTTCTGTACGGAGCTTTGTCAATCGTCGTTCAAGTTGCACTATGTATTACTGTTCTCGTTAGTTATCCGTTACAAATGTTTCCCGTGGTGCAACTTGCTGAAAATTTCCTATTTAAGGATAGTAATACAAGAAATACTTTGACCAGTAGTTTCAAAAGCGAGTACAACAATTCGGACTGTCATGATGGAAATATTCAGTATGATGTAACGGAGGAAGTTGTTGATAGTGGCGAAAGTACTGAAATTGAAAATGAGGGTGAAGTCGAGGAAGAAGGAGAGAAGGAAGAGGAAGACAAAGAGTTACTTTCTTCAACTTCTGGCCATCCTGTCCTAGTGACATCAAAACACCGCTGCAATTTGGTAAGTGTAAACTATGAAATATTACAAACATCATAAACAAATACCAAGTTAAATCCCTGAAGCTTTGCGTGGTGAAGAAATTATATATGACGAACATTAGTGTAATGTCACGTAAATAAGTTTCTCACGAGATTTTGTTCTGTTAAATCAGAAGTATTGTCATTGTTATTGCCAAACGAGATTTTAAGTTAACAGAATAAAAATAATTAATATTTATTCATAAATTCACGAATTTACAATTACTAGTTATGTTCACTAGCTTAGACCAAAACTTGAAGATCTAACGTTTATGGATGTAGTAAGAGCCTTTCGGACAACCAATCAGAACCCAAAGTCTTCCCAAGGTCCTTTCTAAAGTCCAGAAGTTCTCACTAGCGATTCTAATGTTTTATGCGAATCTTTGCTCAGGTCATTGTTTACTTGTTACCTAATCAGTATAATTTTAAACTTGGCGAGAAACGAACAAAAGCGAAAATAAAACTTACCCATTTCAAACTTTCTATAGATAATACACTCCACGATCTCTACTGATAAATAACACGACTTTGTTTCTGACTGTCTTAATTTTGCCGAAACAAATCGTTGGGTACTGCTGTCTCATGCTAATGAGGTGAATCATAGTCCAGCTTCCAAGTTTAAATAAATCCATAATGGAAGCATATCTTTTATAAAAATCTTTTAATGACTAATGTTTCGTTACTTAACCAGTAATATCATCCGAGTAACTATTTACACGTGTTGAGTGACTTGGATAGCTAACTGTCACAAAAATAGTAATGAATGAATGTAACAGAGGAGCAGCGGCAATCCTCGACAATCCTAGTGAATCATGTATAAAGAAAGATTCACCTATATTAGAATGACACTGTATCAAGTACATATTCAGCTGTAAATACGACTTTTTTTTTTTATTTCATCTTCAGAGCTGGTCTACTTGGAAGAGAAATATTTTGCGTTCTTTTCTGGTTGCTCTCACGTTCGGTGTGGGATAGGCTTTCCGGGACTACTACGCCTATGTCTCCGCAGTATCAGGTTCCATTGGTAGCTCTCTCTCTTAGCTTTTATTCTTCCTTGTTGTTTTCATCTAATTTTGAAACGAGACAGCCTTTCTTGTTTTATCGTCGCCAAAGATATGATTCTTATTTTATTTGGAGTCATAGCAGGTCTCACGGGATTTATAACCACTGTTATCAAAATCGTCAAGCCGAAGTTTCAATTTTTAGAGTAATTGTATGTTTTTTGATAACAAAATTTACGAGCCGGAATTTCGTAATTGGGAAGTGACAACATGGAAAGACCATTTTAATTTTTTTTATAATGAGACCATTTATATTTCTTATCGTGAATTTACACAGTATTTCCTATATAGTTAGTGGTAGTAGTAGTAACTTTTATTTCGACAGGGTAGTGCTGTCGGACAATAAATGACCTGATATCAATGGTAGCCACGTTTACAGAAAATTGTAAAATTAGCAATAAAAATACTTTAAATTTATTAAATTACGATGATTGTTAAAAAATAATTTAAGGTATTTTAATGTACAAATTCAATTTAGAAATTATTCAATTCAGAAACTATGTGGCCGTGGCAGTAAATAGCCTTTTTTGCACGTTCTAGTCTAAACTTTGGTATGTGCAATGAATAACTTTGTCGGGTCATCCTTAGCTTTAGATCATGATTGAAAATGAAATAATGATGCAAAAACTGTGGAACTGGATTCTTAAGACATCTATTCACTAATTTTGTGAAACTCGTTAATAACTCATGAGCAAAGTTTAAAAGAAATTAAAGTTTAATCAGTGCACGTAAATGTGATATAACCGCTAGTTGCTCTATCAGATTCACATATCATTTCTGTCTAGACTCTCCAACGCTCAAATAGAGCTTTTTTATGCGGTAAAATAGCTCCAAAGTCCTCGTTTCACAAGTAATTTACAACATGCGCGTCGGTGTTGTAAATACCAGTAAAAACATGCTTCTTCCTCTGCCATGAAAGAGATTCTCGATTTAATTTATGTAAAGTCGACTCACTGCCTGATTTCTCGATAACATTCCGTGCTGCTCGCTTCTGTCGCTTCTTTCAATCTTATCTGAGATCGAACATTTTCTATCTCGGCAATCGAGATTGCTACAGTTGCTGGGATTGCTAGGATCACTGAAAACACCATTTCCATAAGACCACTGCGATCGCTGAGGGCATTTTCTTGAGGGACCTCTACGGTACCATTCACTGCGATTGTGTGGGGATTACACGGACACCAAGTTTCATTTATTACTTAAACATTTTCCCCTTCTTATACAGCTGTCATCTTTTTCGGTACTGTAGGATGCTCCGACACTTTTCCGTTCGCTGCACTTGTGTCACCATGTCGGCCAAGACATTTTTTCGCGCCTAAACTAGCCTCCTTCGTTACGTGACGTCACAATGGCTACTCTCGGTCAAGTTCGCCACCAGCGAAAAATCCACAAACGAGTTCGTTTTGACATAAATCCTGTATTCGATCGAGACAATGATAGCGCTGACGAGGAATACATAACAAATAGGTACGTACACGAGTCGGAGGTACTCGTGGAAGATCCATTAGATCCTGCCAAAGAATACAGCGATTCACTCATTCTTACTGAAGAAGACTTCTGGGATTATGCTTACAGTAGTGTATGGAAAGGTCGACTCCGCGTCCGTGAAGGAAACCTCCAAAGAACTTTGATAAGGGTGAGTGAAGATTGTGATTTTTGAAGTGACGAGATAAATGGTTGAGGCCCGTTTCAGGTTTAATTTGGCACACACGCACATATATACATACATGTATACATAATCTATGAGTCATACGACCGCCAACTTACGACACACGAACCAGATACAAGTACAGGCGAACCTGACATTTACTCTACTTCTGACTCTGAAGATGACCGCCGCTAAGCCCGTCGAAACGTCAGTCACTTCCACCGACGGTCTTTCCACTAACCTGGACGATCAACTTCCACAACCATGTAACGATTCTTCTAGGTTCAAACCGTTCATGTATACATAAGTGCATACATACATTCTTACATTTCATCACTTTTCAGTATTATGCATTTGTCACAACTGGACAATAAAAGCCCCCTCAACACCTGTTCATTATGCAGTGAGGTCTTCCAATGATTTATAATAATTTCTTTAGGTTCTTGACGAAATGGTAGTAAATCGCAAAATTGGCTCGACTGAGTCGACTCGATATTACCAAGCGGTTCAGTTGCGAGAAAGAAATAGAAACAATACTATTTTTGCCGGAATGTCTATGTCAAATAACGTACGATGCAAGAAAAAACGGGATGCAAAGATGGAGGATTATTTGTCCAATGGTAATCAAGTGAGTAGCTTTTTTCAACCTTTCAGCGATTTACTCTGTTTTGCAGTCCCTTCGCAGTATTCTACTTTATATCAGAATTTAGTCGAATTTTTTGGATTTATGATATTCTTTTATAAAAATTCTTTGAATTTCAGTTCATTGATATTTGGTGGATTACTCAGAACTCTTTTTTTATCAAAAGGAATCTTGGTTTTAGAAGGAGTTATTGATAAAGTAGTATAGACGAACACCACTAGCTCATGTAAAATGCATGAGCGGGCTTCAGACGCATAGCTGGGAAAAGCGCGGGAAACTTAGCGTTTCATGTAGACCCGACAGCTGAACATATTTCTTCCAAATACAAAAGAACATACTGTAGCATACATGGTCAGTTATTCGTACAAGGATTTATTTATAATATTCTAAAATACTCTCAGTTTTCCTTCGCGGTTTTCACCCACCACTTTGAAAAATAAGCCCGATATTTTGGATCTGGCTCTACTCAGACGAAAAACAACCAAAAGGTGTAGATACTCGTGCGAATACTTGGCACTGCTGTTCTAAAGACCAGACCGTATCAGTTGTATGAGGGGGTATAATATGGTGACTCACCTTCGCCCCTAGTGCGACCATCATTCCCTCATCTCACTCAAACCTGCTTCTGATTTTTAGACAAAATATGGAGCCATCAAAGTCATCCTTACATTCTACGGAGGTCAGCCGATGGGCCGACGACAAAAAGTTGCGTTCGACACCCGGTCAAATGTCGACACCAGTCCTCGATTGACGCGGCTTCAGCCGATCCTGAAAGGAAGTCGTCTAAAAACAAGACGACAAGCCATTGTGGATGCAGAAAAGGAACTGGAGATAATCACAGAAAAACTACGCGCGAAAAAGCTTCAATTTTTCGCTGCTAAAACACCAGTGAACTTTGAGACACGCTGCGTGGAAGCGGCGAATGATTTTGTAGTGATCAAAGAGCAAATTCTCAATAGTAAAGACTGGAGGATAAGAACCAATATCACGGTCAGCAGGAAAAGTACGTCACGCTTTGGGTTGTTCAAGCTTAGTGATGCCCTTCCAAGGTTTTATGGAAATAAGACAATGATAATCTTTTGACGGAACGAAGGCCAAAAACGTCCAAGCAAGTTTTAGACTTTTCGACGTCGTGATCGACTCAATATTTTAACGCGTGACACCACGTGACATCCAGTCTGTGACGTTTCATTGGCCACGCGACCGGAGGTCATGGACTCCCACGTTTCACTGTATTTTAACCAAAGCAGTCTGTCAAATACAGTTACCAAGGAATTATTTGAATATTCTGCATGCTACACACCGAGGGAGCGGTGTCGCCAGCTAAGCTGCTATCGATATTTGTCTGCCAAAACCCTTGATGTATAAAGCCTTGGTCAAGCAGTGTATGATAGTCGAGGATAGTTTAAGAACTCATTTTCACCCCAAACTATCATCAACTGTCATTAACTATCATCATCTACAATCGGAAAATGGTCAAATGGGAAATACTATCATTGACTATCGTGGAAAATTTGAACATGCTCAAAGCGGATAGTCCATGATTGTCGATGATTAGGGCAAATTAACCCCCAGGGAGACCTGTAACCTAACCATTCGGGAGGCTCCTGTATAGCTGTAGTTCATGATAACTTCGAAAGGGAACTTTGGTCCCTAAGTAAAATTGAATTTTTATATGGAGCAAAACAACTTGAATTTTACATATCACGTTTTCGTTTAGTCTGCGGTATTGGTCACGCACTAATATTCGTCTATACAGTAATATAGAGCGTCTTTTTTCTCGTCATCAATTTTTTCGGAGGGCCCCATAGCCAATAGGCTACCTCGGTTATTGGTTAATCCGGCCCTGTTGATGATAGTTGGTGGTCAGACGGAAGAGAGTTTCAACTGCCATCATCTGTTTTGGGCTATCATCAACTATCATGCGCCGTTTTCCTTTTTCTCAACCTAAATCTTGGCCCTTACACCAATCCAACTCCACCTTTGCCCTTCGATCCCCAACCTCCTCTCCGACTTCAAGGGCTTTTTACTACTTATGGAACTATAGTTACTTTGTTTCGATACACAGTAATCATAAATCTTTTTTTACTAAGTCTGACAATAGGTCCATCACATTTTCCTAACACTTAATTTGAGCTAGTATACACGTAGCACAACCTTGGTAGCTTGTCGATATTTCCCTGGACGGTTGGGCGTTGTCATCTTTTCCATTTATAAGCTTTTCAAGTTTGTAAAGTTTATTAGTTAAGAAATACAGTCCATATCTTGGTTTTAAACAATACATTAAAATAAGTTACTAGAATTCCGGACAGATGTTTTTCATTCCTCCTAATTGAACGTTCAATGGCTTTTCGTAATTCCGCTAGTCAGCATTTCATATTGCGATGTCACAGGGATTCCCTTGCCATAACGGGAACGTGTGGATACAGCCAATACGCAGAGTATCCTGGAGTATGGGATTTTTAGAAGCCTTTCTTGAATTGTCAGCAACGTAAAAGACGGTAATCCGGACATTTAACCATAACCCTTTGCGCGCTTCGACCATTTTGAATTTGCAAAGCAGTGTAGTTAAATGTGCAGCAGCCATCTCATCACGGTCGAATATTTGCATTTGTTGACCAATGTTTCGAGAACATTAAGTGAGCCATATCCAATCAGGAGAACCTTGATGTACTTACAGTTGCAATTAACAAGCTCTTCCACCCATTAAAACTTGAAACATGGCCATTTCTTCAGACAGTAATTGGATCTTCGCGTAACTCCCAGGTTCTGACGATTTTTTGACTGAGTACCCACCAGACTAACCTCATAGGCTCGAGATAGTCTCACTCGATGTTATCTAATCCGAACCTCGGTTAGCAAAGCTAGTAGAATTATTAAACATAAAATGCTGGCTCCAATCCGTTGCCAGTAAACCGGAGAGACCGACCATGGGACAGGCCATTGGCCCTTATAAATCCGCCATTTTGGTCAGAACGGACTATTCCCAGGACTCTTTTGGGCATTGTTGGTAATTTCTTTCTTTTACGGACGATACTGTAATATATCGCAGAAACTAGAATGGTGGATCTGAATGCGGCATTCTTGGCATATCACGGGAAAAGAATACAGCAGCTGAGCAAAGTTTGAACTACTTTTTGAGGTCGGCCACCAGAGGTAAATTTAATATGGTGGATTTATAAGGGTAAATAGAATTGTTCAATTTGCCAATGTCACGTGACCAAGCCAGCATTCTCGTCTAGTAATTCCATGGCGGCTACAGCTATCCGCATGTTATTTACGATCAGTTGAAATTAAAATGAGTCTGGCGAATTTTGAGCAAGCTAATCGATAGCCGAAGTCAACTGTCAGTCTCCTGCAAGGCAAACCTTACACACACCCAGTACTAGTGCCCAGGATCCTTCGGTTGTCCGTTTAACACTTCTTTGGCAATGCCATTTTCGGTGCTTTCTCGGATTCGTTTCCTCTCCGGTTCCTCTTCGACAATTCCCGGTAAGCCTGCGAGAACAAACGGACGTTTCACGCTATTCATCACCATGTTCACAGCGGCATTCGTAGCGGCAGGAGAGAGCACTCCAAGGGGCGAAGCTTCCGGGGTTAACGTACCACTGTCGGGCGGTGGTGATTTGAGTTGAAGTTTGGTAGGCCTGTTTTGGTCAGCGGTTATTGACGATGAGGACGTGAGCGCCGTCGGCGTTTGAACTGGTGTCAGGAGACCACCTACAATGTTGAACCAAAGTATTAGACTTTCTTGCCGCCAAAATCACACGGTGCGTACTGAAAGATAATCAAGGACTTCAAGCAGAACTGTGATAGCGACAGTCTGTCCAAATGCTTGGGCTTATACAACTACTAAAACTTCGGTCTATCATCTCAGTCCATGTAGCTCGATCGTTAGACCACGTCTCCAGCGATCAGGAGGTGACGGGTTCGATTCCCGTCAAGAGCTCAGAAATTCTTTCTGAGTTTACAAGCTCATGGGGCATGCGCACACCAAGCTACTACATGGGGTACAACATTGCTTTCTCAAGGACGTATACAGACGTTCTGACGAAGATACTTTCTGGTTGCGTTTTCGATTTCTTGCAAGCTCCTACGTGCAAAGCATTGGGCAGTGCCCCAGGTGGATCCTGCAAACCCCGGGTGTGTCCCCATGCGTCACTCCCTGGCAATCTGAAGGCATCACTGTTAACCAAGGGTTCAATACCTCGATGACGTAAATCAAGAGAGACTTTGCAGAAGAATTTGAAAGTGCATGTGACTTGTTAGTGGGTCTCCTAATCCACTAACATATCTACCTTCTACAATGATATAAAAGTAGAGTGATACGTCGGCAGTATGATAATCAAAAGGTTTGGGAAACGACCGGAACTTAAAAATGGTTGGGAAACTGTCGGAACTTAAGAATGGCTGAACTGACGTTTTTAGCGGAAGGCCCTTCGTTAGAAACGTCAGTTTCTCTATTCTTCAGTTCCACCAGTTTCCCAACCCTTTTGGTTATCTATCTTGTACAATTATAGCTGATTTACTCATAATTACCTTGGCCAGGAGGTAGAACTGCCACAGATACCGGTGGCAACTTTTGAGGTGAAGCACCTGCTGGTATTGGTACTTTATTGCTCAGTGTTGTTAAATTGTCCGTGGGATTGGTGGGAACCTGGGAAACCCTCGAGAAATCTTGTTTCAAAGAAGCCTTGGGAATTGCTGAAGGTTGTAAGGTAACTGTTTGGATTTTTCCACCAGAAGTAGTGACAGGTTGCATGACTTGCTGGACCTGAGGTACAGCCTGGAATGAGACATTGACAGGAACGCCAGGGTTTTGTGATACTAGAGTGGTTGTGATTGCCATTTGATTGTTTTGTACCTCAGCTGAGGTGGTGGTACCAGTTCCTGATCCACCAGAACTTTGCTTATTCATAGTTTGGTACTGAAGTCCATGAGTCGGTGATGCTGGAGCAGATCTGGCAAGTGATTAAGTGCGTTAGGAAAACTACAGACCACCTAAAGCCGATTGCTTAATTTTCAGCTCCTGGTCACACAATAAGAAGACCCATGCATGAGTAATGATGTTAGAGTACCAAGTACTCTGTGACCATTTGCACATTATGTAGGTGCAGGTATCGAGCACTCTCAGGTAGCTTGAGGATTGAGTACTATTCAGAACTGAGTACTTCCTGCTCCATCTTGCATTTCAACTCAAATTTAAGCAGCGAAATTACTCTAGAAATAAAGGAAGAAACAAACTCCGAACAATAGTGTCATCTTGATAACTCAAGATATGAGCTAAAATCAAGAGAAT
>JBAHVQ010000456.1:433774-448686 GCA_036872915.1 Nanipora kamurai | reverse complement strand
TGTAATTCTCTTGATTTTAGCTCATATCTTGAGTTATCAAGATGACACTATTGTTCGGAGTTTGTTTCTTCCTTTACTCCTTTAAGTTGTCGGCTGGTTCTAAATTACTCTAGTTAGAGCAAGATCTTTTCAGGGGTAGCCAGGGCTTTTTGGTGGTCATAAATTATCATTTCATGAAGTTTTGCTTGAGGTGTTGAAATTTATAATCTTTAAACATGTTAAGAAAAATATCTTTGTTCTACTCATGAAGTTGCACACCAACTGACAAATTTGTTTTCCAGGGACTAGGAGCCTGCAGGCAATCAATGTGCCTGTCTTTGAGCAACAAGCACTTTATGTCCATGTTTTAAAGGCTATATACATTAAACTTTCTCCTGATTTTGAAATGTAATATGATCGATTATGGCAATCAAAGTCCAGAGAGTGATTTAAATGGCCAAGTTCAAGTACCAACAAAATTAGGGCCACACAAGCCAAGAACCAGTACAACTATGAGTGTTCAAGAATTGTCACTTGACTACTGTATGTTCTTAACCTGACCATTACACTCACATGTGTTGGGACTAGATAGTACTTCAGTAAATAACTTGTTTTTTTTTAAATTAATAAAAAAGATCCTGTACCTTTAGCAAAATGCTTAAAATCACTCACCTTGAAGATAAAGCACCAAATGGATATCGAAAGCAAGGCACACCACGTTGCCTCCTCTTCCTAAAAGCTTGCTCAGCCAGTTTTGGTTCACAGCTTGGGTCAATTCGCCAGAAAGACCCTTTGCCAGGTTCGTCCTGAGCACGGGGGACTTTGACAAAGTAACGGTTTAGGGAAAGGTTGTGACGAATAGAATTCTAGATAAACAAGACGCTTACTAAGCGTTTACTCGAGCTAAAGGGGTGTCGCAGCCGTCACTGCTGGTGCTTTTAAAAGTGAATATTTGACACGAGAAGCATACTAAACTACTAATGTTGTGGACTAGCTAGAGCACATGATGTCGCCTTGCCAGTTGGTGGACGACTGAATAAAGGAAAAGCCAAAGGCTGTACCGGAAGTGAAATGAGACACTAATGTGATCAAAGTGCCAATGAGATGACAGCAATTAATCGCATGTGCCTATGATTGGTCAAAATTCAGACAGGCTGCGTGGGAGACTAAGTCTTGCGCGAAAAACAAAAAACAGCCGAAACTATGACTCTCGCTTTAGCTCGAGTAAAAATGTTCAGCACACTATTGAATAAGTTGGGACCATGCAGGCAATTCAGCTAAACTTTTCAGGAATACCTAAGGAGGCTAAGGTTTACAGTAAAATTTGCCTGTGTTAAAATGCAGCATACAGCACAGCCCTACATGTCACTAGACACCACATGCCTAAAAAATTTGCTAGCTGATATTATGTTAGCAAACATATATAGTAATCAACATTTCTAATTATTATACATAATTGTCATTGGTTAACTACCAGGTATTGCAGCAAGGCTTGGTAGCCACACAGACACAGCATTTTTGATGACCTAGTGCTGCGGACTTCTTTTCCAAATTTCTCCCTATATGGGTGGTGAAGTTAATCTGTCATTTGATACTGGTACCTTTCTTAGTTGCAGATAGAGGTCAATATTTAAGGTAAATTGTGGTGCATTTCTCATCAAAAAGCATAATGGTCTCTTTAATACCGTACAACAGTTACAGGACACACTGTCCGATAGCTAGCCAAAGTCCTGATAGTTTCAACTATCATATGTCGTTTGACCAGGGCTTTAAGTTTGACATCTGATTGCCCTATTTATCATGCAATCATTTTACAAACATTTGTTTGTATTATTTGATTGCAGTCTCCACTGGTTACATAATTATTCACTATGTTAGAGAGTATAATATATACTTATAAATAAACACAACTGTTAAAGAAAACACAATCCTACCTGCCATCCTTTATCAGCAGACCGATAGTATGGATAGTTCTTAGTAATATGGGTGTAAATACCACTCAATGTTAGCTGCTTGTCTTGGGCTGACAAAATGGCTTGAACAATCAGCTGAGCATAAGAATATGGTGGTTTGCCATCTTCCTTAGCACCACCTTCCTTTGTGTCATTCTTTGGAGTCTTTGCCTGTTCTTCACCATCCTCAGTTGCTGGGTCAATAAAATTGGGAGTGCCAACACTGTTACCACTTCTGGGACTTGTCGGACATGAGTTTGGAACACTAAAAATGATATGAAAAGAGGGGCACTCTGTGAATATTATTTAATTTAGTTAAGAACATGTGAATACTATTAACATAACGGCTTCTAAGTTAATGATATTCCCATGTCTATATCATATTTAGACTCCACTAATATCAACAAGCAAAACATTGTCCTCCCACCAGCGCAAAAAGACAGTATACTGAAACCAAAGCTGCAGGACAAAAAGTTAATACATGTGGCTGTTCATTCTCTGGCATGCATTGGTATCTTTTTTGTTACATTCAGTGATCTCTTCTCATGACATGTTTCATGGAATAGCAGAGTTTCAAACAGCTGGTAGAATGCATACATTTGTGTTTAAAAAATCAGCTGGCATAATATTGGACTGGCAAATTGAAATTCACACTCTCTAATCTCTGACACATCAGTTCTTTTAGATGCTTGAGAAGGCTACCACAAAGCTCATAATAACCAAAACATCCTCATTTTCAGTTGAAGTTGGTTTTAACATGCAAAGATCTTTCTGCCTTCAAACTCAACGAATTCTTGTAGACGAACATCAAGAGGCGAGAATTGCCCCCTAGGATATCTGCAAATTTTCAAACTGTCAAAGACTTGCTATTTACAGTCATGCCAGATAAAACGGTTCGCTGTTATGAAACACAAAAGGGTCATTCAAATTGCTTTCTGAAAATAAGTTCGAGTACCAGTGGCAGTCGTTCACCCTTAAATTGCAAGAAAAATCCACAAGGCAAAAAATCTATGACTCTACGAGCAAAGTAAACAGTCGAATTGTTTGTTTACCCTCTTGCCCTATTGCCTAAGAGTGTCTCTTTTCGTATTTATTGATTGTATTGTGCCAGATCAACTACTGGAGTCCAATAATGGCAAAGTAATGGTGGCGATGTTTCTGCAATCGTTAATACTTCGCACAGGTGAAATGCTGAAGCGCAACGTAGCCTACTACGAAGGTTGTGCCACTAACGAAAGTCAACAAAGTAATGCGATACTTATTTTCCTCCAATTTGAACAACAGCAGTCGAAACAGAAAACGTCAGACCCTGCAAAAAAACCCGTCAAGAATGGCTTCTACATGGCCAGCATTACAATAATAAACTATTCACTGCCGTAATATTTCGCAATCGTTGTTTTTGTTATGGAGACACCAAGTGACGTAACATGAATCCATTCATGAGCAATTGCTGTTTAAGTCCTAAACAATATTCGATTCACACAAATTTTGAGCTCGCCTCTCCATGCTAACAAACAGGCATGAGATTCGTTTCGAAAGGAAACTACGGCGGTCTTGCAAACCAAACCAACAACGTCATTAAACGCAAAGATCGATTTAAAGAACGAAGCTCATTAACACATAACAACAAACAAACCCACAGACGAGCTCAGCACTGACACCCGAAAGATCGGCAGCCAAATCACGGTGGGGTCGCCCCGGTATTTGTACAGTTTCATTTTAAACAAAATCTCACCTAATCGTTCCAGTAGGAGATGGTACAGGGGAGGTGGTAGTCGACTCCGAATTTGAGATATTTATTTTCAAAGGCGGCAAATTCTTGTTCTTTGGTGGGCTCGGTACTCGTCGTGGTATATTGTCATCCAGCAGCGAAGTAAACGAGATTTTTACGTTGGTCGAAGGAAACCGGAGAACACAACTAAAGAAACAGACAGCAAACTCGTGAGCCACTTCATACACGAGAGAAGAGATAAAAAAAGGAATAAATTTTAGCCAAATAAACACTTACCTCGCTGGTAATTTTAACGGCGAGTTTCCTCGTCGAAAGAACGTCCCATCAACAAAGACACCGTTCTTTCCATTGCATTTCAGGTAAAAGTTATTTGAATCATAAGTAATTTCCAAATGTTTCCTCGAGACGAAGCTCGAGTGACCCATGTTGACATCCACACTCCCCAAGCTGCTGTTTCTGCCGATGGAAATACGGTTTTGGCGGACTAAATACTCGAACTCGCGACCTTCCAGCTTGGCTATTGGTTTTACTTGACTCACCGGAGACCATGAGGGTTTTTCGACGTTGTAGGCGCTTGACTTGAGAGCAAGAAGTGCTAAAGCATCATCCTCGTGTTCCGTTTTTTGGACAGCCATCGTTTTTCGACGAGTGCAAATACGGTTTTTCTCGGTCAAGTCCTGGCTATCAGTTTTTCAAATGAAAACAACAACACGAGGCGAAACATACGGGACTTACTACAAAAGAAAACACGACACCAAATTTGGTTATAATGAATCCACATGATAAACATCCAGCGGCTGATAACAAGAAAATAAACATGGAAGATTACATCCCGGGTGTTGATAATTCCAGGTCCATACAGTGCAGTTTTTACGACTAATTTCCTCTAGTACTTTTAAAGAAAAACAAATTTACCTTACTTACGTATCAGCTTGTTTATTCAAACATTTTATTATGTTTATTCATTTTCTCAAATGCCAGCAAAAGGAAAAGTTTAGAAGGAAGGATTGGTATGGTCGCGGTCGTCCGGCTGTATTCCCGTTGCTACACAAGTCACCAAGTACAAGTCCACCAAGACCAAGTACAACCAGTTGCTAAGGACAGTCTGAAGTCGTGTATGAAGTGGTATATTGTTGTTAGCATTGCTTAATCTGAATTTAGCGTATCAAAACAGTAGACTGGACTCAGGGAACTAATATAAACAACAACGGAAAGTTTTCAACAACCTCGACAACACATCTACTATAAACACAGATTTTTTCGTAAACAACTGCCCAGCTGTGACGTAGCAATCCCAAAACGGTAAACCTGATTCACACGTGAGCACAAGCATAAGGGCAAAATAAGAGGCAAAACAAAGGAATGAAGTCAAGCGGGCGACATATAAAGATAATCACAAGCATAAAATCATCGTCAAATCATAAGACCATTATCCAAGTCTCGCGATGAATGTAAGAGCGCCAGCGTAAAACACGGAGGAAAAGTATGATTTAAACAGCAAGAATATATATACAATGACAACGTTTGGCTAAACTGCAGAATGTAACGCCAATGTTAAAAGTCCGCTTCGTACGAGAAAGTCACTGTTAGTGGGTCGGGTTAGCGTATAGGCCAAGCAGTAGACTGATTGAGAGGGTTGGGGTTTTTGTTTGGGTACGGTGAACTGAAATATGTATATGATCTATATTACGTTGGAGCCAGATGTTTCAGAGACGGTCAAAAAGTGACCTTGTATTTTGCAGTTGCTCCCAATATTTATTAAATTATAACATTTTATTGCCATACTCTGGCAACATCTTCAGAGATTAAATTACAAGATCAGGGCCTGGTTGTTCGAAGAACAATTACGTTAATCCAGGATTAGTAAAAACTTGGCGAATGAAGTACTCCTAACGTTGGAAAGGATAATTAAAGTTTTCTATTCAGATATCATTCAAATATAGAAAGGTTTTCTCACAGAAAGTTTGAACTAAAATTACTAGGGAGAACCTGTCAAATTACATTTAACCGATTACATTTTAGCCCAGGATCTGCGGTAATCCTTTGAACAACCGGCTCAGATGATTATATAGTGACAAAGGCGTAGTAATTTCAGGCGTCAACCAATAGAATGTCAGAATAAAAATAAAAGTTACAGTGGGGCAAAGCAATGATAAATAACATATGAGAATGAAGTGAGATGTACATGTAGAACTAAGCAGGTACATCAAAATAAAGCCAAGAGCTGACCAAAGACAAAACAAAGAGGTATCCTTTTTGTATTTACTTTGCAAGTCCCAGATGAGAAAGCATGCTTTTTTGTGCTGACATTGTCCTTCTGCTTATGTCACTCATATGAACCACCGGCTTAAGTGGCACAGCGAGCTCAACCTGCTTCCTGATGGAACTTTAACATGTGCATTGCCCTCCCACTTGAAAAACAAACAAAAATTGATACCAATAATGGTATGACAAGGAGACCAAGGTTGCATAATATAGACAAGACATGATCCAAAAATAAACATCTTATCAATACTTTAATATAATGAGCTTAACTCCTTCCTGGCCACAGGGGACTTTGTAAGTTTACTGTGGCTAATGCCGGACGATTTTACTCGTCAAAGGGAGAGATGTGGCAGTGAAAGAGTTAAACAAGACAAGGCTTGGAAATAAAGTCCAACTATTATCACATTACTTCTGTCTTTTATAAGAGAACTTAGACAGCACAGCAAGGTCACTTTTGGTATTTAAAATTAAAAATTCAAAAGTTCAAGTATTTGTTAGCTCTTTCAACCACCATGGTGACTGTGCCACCACATGGGGACAGATGTTGCAGGAAGTATCAACAGCATGCAGGAGGTGTAGTTCTGGATCCAGACCCTCTTTCTCTGGTGTCAGGGAAATGGGGGACAGACTGTGACCAAAATCAGTGCGGTATAAGTGATGTTATCTGTTTGAGGTTGGACAAGAGGGCTAGAGCTGCCGCTGATGGAAACACCATAGGAAAAATATCCTGAATCTGCCTCCTGGGGTGGATCAACATAGCAAGTGATAGACACAATTATGTCTCTTAAGAAATTGTAAGATGAGGTTTTGCTTTTCAATTCTTGAATTTTGTACACAACTGCTCATGATAAAACTAGGCTGTCATGATCAGAAGAGTATATATTTAAGGAATGAAATGATAATTATAATTGGTCAAGGAAATTGTTGAGTGTCATAATGATATATTTTTGAGACCCAACTGGGACCAGTTGCAAAAAATTGCAACTCTAGGGCCTCCAGCTGGGAATCAAACCCGTGACCCTGTGAATCTAATGCAGTGCTCTGCCAGCTGAGCTACAATGGCCATTACCAAGTGTGTGGTCATGAATTCTGTTTAAATATCAGTGGGAATGCCAGTGAAGTGAAGGGTATATTCAAGGAATATTTGGCATTGGCACTCACTAACATGAAATGATAATTATCATATAATTATGATCAGACACTCTTAAATTTTGAAATTTCCAGTGAGGAATGTCTGGACCAATCCTCTACTATAAAACTCTATCTGTACATCAAGCTTTAATTTTAAAAAAAATTGAAATTAGTCAAAAAAACAATAGAAAGCCCAATTTAAAGATGCCTGACAATTAGATAATTCATGTCACATACAATAATGTTTATTGTATTTAGGTATCCTGTAATATCCCAAGACATCAATCACTTCCAATTCAGACAGGACAATCGCTCGGGCCCTCTGGTTGCTAAACCACTGATCTAGACTTATGACGCTTCACACTTTCACTTTAAAATAACGTTTTATTTAAAATCATTGATTATTAACTGTTAAATTGATTTCACAATAAATAACTTGAATAAACATTCATTGTAATGTTGGTATCATAGATGTGTTCAAGATTTAAATTTAAAATTAATAAAATTTAATTTCCCAATTTCCGGTACTACTAGGTTGGGACACAGTGCATAAATGTTGAATGATATATAGGTATATAAATATGAGTATAATTATATAAGTGGATGGTAAACAAGGAAAATATTTGAAAATTGCAAAATTTGAGAAAAAACAATGAAGTGACAGGTTTGTAAAATCCTAACAAGAATCCTTGCTTTATTATAATCCTAACGTCAAATCCTAATGCCATGAAACCTCTTCCTCATTGCTGCTACTTAGACTAAATGGCCTCAGAGAAAGCTAAATGTATTCTATGCAGAGCCAGTGGACATTCACACAATTCTCAGAATTTAAAAAAGTTGCTGAATTTACAATTTCTTATAACATCAAGAATTCATGCATGAGATAAAATTAATCGTTATTACCAATATGCTAAATGTTTTTTAAAGGAAAGTTCAATGTCCATGATAAATTTCTAAGATGTTTCTGCAATTAATTGCTTCTTTCCAATTCTTTCAGACCAAAGACTACTGACATATAAAGCCTACAAACACCACTGTTTTTTAATTCAAATAGCCCACTATCAAATAATGTGTGCAATTAAGCCAAATGCGTGTGCAAATTTCAAGACGGGACACTGCAATTTCCCTCCCAACGTGCAAATTCGCCCCATTCCTCACAGGAAAGCAGTCTGTAGCTTTCTCTGTATATCGGCACTTCCGAAACAACTTTTTGGCCACGATCCAAAATCGAATCCCCGACCCGCACCTCCAATGAAATAGCGCCGATACGGCGATGATTCAACTGCGATGAAACAAGTATCCTTTCACCAACTATAATCGACAAGTTTAATAATGTTCTTGAACACAGCTTAAACCCAAACAATACATTTTTTGCACACTTTTAAATGTAATCTTTTGACGATGGTACAGTACGTTTTTATGAAATCCGTTGCCACTTAGTCTATGTTTAAGACTCGCCCTCCCGCGGGCGATTCTTTGCGTACACAAGCAACGCAACTTTTTTGAAAACTTGTGACATCGCCAGAGCTCGATGAAAATCGTTCGTGTGGCAGCTATTCTTGCACAGCTGACACGACAACTCACAAAATCGCCAAAAAACGAAGCAAGAAATCCAACGAGTTGTATTTTTCGCACCAAAAGTTAGCCGTTGTGACGTGTGTAGCCAGCCTTGGACTTTTCTTCTGCTCAGACGGTGCGGCAACGTTTGTAAATTTTTCGGAGGTGCAATTTCTCTCTCAAATTGTTTGCGTCGTGAACCCGCCACAATGGTCTAGCGACGGGACACATTTCAAAATGGCATTGTTTGTGCAACCAAAAACTCGCTCGTGGAGTCGCGGCTTTTGCAAGTTCTAAACCTTACTTTGAAGATGGAGTTACTTTGTGGTTTGTAAAAGAAGAAACAAACTTCGAACAATAATGTCATCTTGATAACTCAAGAAATGGCCCAAGATCAAGACAATTACAATGAAATTGTAAATTGTAATTGAAATTGCAATTCTCTTGATCTTAGCTCATATCTTGAGTTATCAAGATGACATTATTGTTCGGAGTCTGTTTCTTCCTTCATTTTCTTAAGTTGTCGGCTGGTTCTGGATTCTGCGGTTTATATTATACGCAGGTCAAGGCAAATATCGTATTTTTCATCAGTTTTCTTTTTCTGACCAGAAGCCTTGGGTGGCCTACTCAAAACGATCAGGGCATCCAATTTTGGATCGCAGCTTTGGAGTTTGGGACTGGTACTGTGCGTTCTGGATATACGAGAGTTCGTAGCATTTCCCGATCGGAGTAGGTTACCAAAGGCATGATAACCGGGTTGATGATTGGTCCACTGATGAAGGATTTGATTGGTCCGTTGATCTCGGTGGCGATGAATCACTTAACCTTCGCGAGGAAAGACGTTCGTACCCAGGTGGTGCCCTTGTTTGTAATGGATTTCGTACAAGGATTCCCTGTAAGTTGTACAATTCGATAGTTGGACATATTTTTAGAAGACTGCTTACGATTAAAGGTCTTTCAGACATCATAAAGAAGATATCTTAATGCTGAACACAAAGTTAGTTCATGCGGGAGCTTGGGAAATATCAGACGACTAGTGGATGTTCGTCAAGCTCGTTATCTCAGAAAAACGGTCTGAGATAATGAGCCTGACGAACGTCCACTAGTCGTCTGATACTTCACAAGCTCGCGCATGAACTAACTTTGTGTTCAGCATTAAGTATTTCCATCATTATTATCATATCGTGACTTCCGCTTAGGCAGTACACACGACGAACCAGTCGTGGAAGCTCAATGGTTAGAGCGTCTCACCGGTCATCAGAATGTCCCGGGTTAGATTCCCGTCTGGGGCTCAGAAACCGTTTTTCTGAGATAACGAGCTTGACGAGCGTCCACTAGTCGTCCAAAGAAAATATCGCTGGAAATGGTTTCGAAAGTTTAGATAATTCCGTTGACTCTTTCCTCTCCGAGACGCCTTGCCCTTGGTGAATGTAACCGTCTGGCATTAGCCAGAGCAAAACACCATAAACGCTCTACTAAGCCACTGCCTTGTCTATTCATCCCATCTCTCCAATAAGTAAGCCCTCTCTGTATTAAGCCCTAATACCCGCCTGTACAAAATCCACAAACGAGACGGCGACATAGGACGAGTAAGAATCGCATTGTATTCACGATCTCATCGTTTCCAATTTCAAATCCGACAGTTCAAGTACTTTCTTGACAAGTACTGCTTTCCGTATGTCAATTACAGCTTTCGACCTGCTTGTTGCACCATAAATGGGTCGCACTTATGGGCTCACGTTTCAATAGGAAATAGAAACACATCTGTATGTTTCAATTTTAAGATTGTACATTGCCACTTTTTTTTTGAATTTTTAGTTTGCAGTTTGATACTATTAAAGTCTTGGGAAAGTTTTGCTGATCAAACAACTGTGGAACGCGATGGACTCAGAAAAACTCTGAGCTCCAGACGGGACTCGAACCCGCAATCTTCTGAATGCTGGCCAGACGCACAAACCATTGAGCCGCTAGAACTGAGATGGTAGAGCAAGGTAACTTAGTTATTATTATAATATATTTAATTATAGATACTGTTCCTTCCCACGTTTAAATATCTTAATCTCTGCCATCTGAGTTCTGGTGGCTCAATGATTAGAGCGTCTGGCTAGAATTCAGAAGGTTGCGGATTCGAATCCCGTCTGGAGCTGAGAGTTTTTCCAAGTCCATGGCATTCCACAATTTGACCAGCAAAAATTCCCTGAGACTTTAACTTATTTTGTAAACTACATTTTTAAACACAGGACACTAGCTTGAATTGGCGTCTGAAGAGATTCATTTAAGTTTTCAAGGCTTTATACTGAATGACATAACCCCCAATTCCACTTTTGTCTCCCCTTCTCCTAAATTTAAATTCCTTCTTCTGTTAACGTTCTTCATTCCTTCATTTCCTCTCTATCTCACTCCCGCAATTTTAACTCGTCATCACCATCATCTCTTGAATTCTTGTCTTTGCCACGTTTCTTTAAATACGGAGCGGGATGCATAAGTACAGGCTGAGTGGCTCAGTCATTTGATGTTCAAAACACATCAAGAATCTCATTGGTTGATGTTTGATACCAAATTCATTTGCATTTTCTGTTATGAACAGCAGTTAAACTAGAATATATTAAATCCATGAGGTTGAACTATATCAGTGACTTATATGGGTAATTTACTTCTTTTCACTAAGTGAGTACTGTGTGTCTACTAAGTTCCTTAACCTCTAAATTGACTTTGGCTGATAACTGAAAAATATAAAGCTTTCGTTTTAACTTCATATTTCAAGTCATGTTTACTGTTAACAAACTCGCTATGCTCCGTTACACTAGAATGCATTTTTAGGGGGTGTTCTCTCTTTATGCGCTCGCTCCGTCTTTAACTCCTTCCCTACAACGGGAAACAATTCTCCTACCCTCTTTGCCCTTTCTTTTTCAACTATGCTTTTTCCTCTCCCATTCAGTTTTCACCTCTTCTAATCCATTCACTACTTTTCCCTTTTCTTCCTCTTTAACTTAAAGCTCACCCCATTTGTTCGATTTCCCATTTTTACATCCCCCCTTACACTTCTTATTTAATAACGTCAAAGCGAAACCAATATCTTCTTCCTTTCTTCTAAATAACCAAACAAATACCTAAAATACTCACTCTTTTCAATTGTTCGTATCTGAACTCCTCCATACTCAAGAATTTATCCTTATTCCCACGAAGAGATGGAGGTATGGCTATATGTGGAACTTGTGCATGTGAAAATGAGCTGGTTGAAGGATACGAATTACTTCTGTCTAAATTTGAATGTCTCCGTTCACAATTTGGCCTTTGTCTCTCCTCATGAAGCCGTTTACACTCTGTCTTGTATAGGTCTAACTAAAAAAATAATCGGAAGATTTATATAATTCCGTTTTCGGTGACACAAGAAAATGAATGTCACCAATACAAACGTCTTGTTCGTGGTTTCGATAGAAACGTTTTATACTTTACAAAAAAGACCCAATTACTGTGTCAGCAGAAATTCAACTCTAGGCTTATTACGTGGCGTGAAGTTGTCCCTAGTTGGAGGGGTACCCTTGTCTCTCGGTAACCCTAGGTGGGTTGGTTTTATAATCGAATTATTGCACACGACTGGTTAAAAGTTGCCTCAGTTAACCCTATTCATACCGGAGGGGCGGAAAGTGCACGCGCTGATTTCAACCAAGGAGAAGTTTCTAAATATTCTACCAACTGCCAGTAAATTTGTGGCTTTTCCTTTTATGGGGGTACAAGCTTGTAGCTAAGTATATCTTGTTTCCAAGGCAACAGGTTGAAAGACATGTCAAGTTGAAATTTGTGCTATTGATATTTTTTCTCAAGTTTTATTGAAATTGTAGAACTAGGGGCACATTCTTAGCCTTCAGGTCAATTTTTTATGTTTTCGGGACATTAGTTACATTTTGTGACTGCTTGTGACATCATAGTTATTGCATCACAGTTATCAGGGATGGCAGGTTGGTGACGTCATTTATTAAGTCATGTGATAATTGACAGCACAAAAACTGTTTTTCCTCACCAAGGAGAGCCAAAGATGCACTGCAACACTATTTTTTTTCCTTCTAAAGTGTTTTCTGTTTGAAAAAGTATATGCAAACTATTCTGTTTCAGATCAACAAATTTGGATCAAAATCCCCGAAATTTTCGAATTTATTACGTCATGGTGACGTCATACTGCAAAAAAAAAATACACCAAATTGTTGTTTTATGATTTTCTGTTTGTATGCCTTTAGGAAACAAAGGCAAAAGAATCCCCACCTCTTTATTGAGAGAATGCACAAGCTTTTCACATTGCAGCAGTCTTTCTTGCAGAGATGCCTTTTCAGACTGAATCTTCTCTTTATCTTGTTGTTCCCGTTTGAAGTCTTCTCTGTATGCATCAAGCTTAATTAGAAAAATAAAACAAAACTGAGTTTACTTCTTAAGCAAAGGATTTTGATGAACAGTGACAATTGAAAAATAAAAACCTCTTTAGAATTTACATCATTAAGAATTTTTACTTTCAAAAATACATCTTTTTTTTTTAAATACACTGTTTTACCAATACATGTAAAGAAGCTCAAGGTTTGGAAAGACTGGAAACATTTAAATAAGTATTCAATCATCTATTTAACTTAGTATGCAGCTATGCTTTTGACTGCAACTTCCCCTGGAGCAATGACAATTCCGAGAACAGTCTACCAGGAAAAGTCAATAAAACATGACCTTAGACAGGAAGTTCATTGTTATGAAAATGAAAGTTTTGTGTATCCTAACACTTTTTCAAAAGAAAAAAAGGAATATATGTTCACATCAAATAGAAAAACTGTTGAAACAAAATAAACCAGAAATATATGTAAAATGCCTTTTAAAGAGAACCACTGTAAATACAAGACTATCCTGATCTTGGAAACAGTGTGATGCATTGATGAAATCAAGTGCAAAGTTATCAAAAGGATATAAGGAATAAGTTTTGTGGTATACAAGTAGTTTGAGATGATATTTACCAGCTGCTGTATAAATACCTATTGAATTTGCCACAGAATTCTGTTTGGAGAAATATTTTGAAACAAAGTGGGGGCTACCACAATACCCCGAAGTCTAGACAGGAAATTCATGCTTGAATGCCCACAGTATCATATGAAAATGAAAGCAGTGTTGAACTTAGCATTCCATCATTTCTGAGAACACTACCAAGGTTATACTAAATAACCTTACAAAAAAACTCCCTAACAATGGACCCACAAATACACCTTTGCTTGAATACTCTAACTCCTGTGCCTTGTATTGACAAGGAGGAGATGACTGAAGAATTTAATGTTGGGAAAACTTGTAATTTTCAGACATGTAACTTAGCTAAATTCCACAGACTGTTATGGCATAATGACAAAAAAGATAAAATGAACCCAAATGCAAAATGAGTCTTGGGTTGAATAGGATATGGGAAGAGTCTGCCAAAGGTATACCAAAGAGATTTTATCATGCCCCTTTCTGTTACTGGCTTGTTTGAATAATACCTTCCTGTCATAGACCTCCATCCAATCAGCAATTTGAATTAAAGTGCTTGGTAGCTAGTACAGCACTTTAACGTTCAACGAACAAAAATCCAAGCTTATGTTAACTTATTGAAAGATCCAGGTTCAAAAAAGTTTTTCATATAAAGTAGTAACTAAGAATGATAATTTTTTTCTCACACTATGCAAGATTTTTGTTTTACGTATGACTAAAAAAACCTGTTCTGAGTCCCAATAAGAATCAAAACCCACAAACTCTGATTGCCCATAAGGTTTATATTTATATTAAAAGTGCTGACAATATAATTTACAGTACAGCAGATAAAATGTAACATTTGATCATAGCTGAGTCATCACTCAATGGTGATCTGTGAGGCTATCAGAAGGTAACTTGCAGGTATGATTCCCACCTGGCCAGAGTCAGAAGTTTGATAGCATGTGTACTCAAACAAAAAAATAATATGCATAATGTACCAACTTGTATATTTAATAGCAATTATTTTTGTATCAAATAACTTGACTCAAGGGGAATCATTATTGTCTCAAATAGGTTTTATTTGAAAACTAGTTTCTAAAAACCAATTTTGAAAAGATCTTACACTTCTAATGGACAGTATCCCTTTAACAGGTCCAATTTCAGACAATGTGCTCTATCAGAACAGCAGAGGACGTTCGTCAAGCTCGTATCCTCAGAAAAACGATTTCTGAGCCCTAGGCGGGAATTGAACCCACAACCTTCTGATGACCGGTGAGACGCTCTAACCATTGAGCCACTACGACTCAGATGGCGAGCTAGGCTGT
>JBAHVQ010000456.1:419225-433674 GCA_036872915.1 Nanipora kamurai | reverse complement strand
TGAGCCACTACGACTCAGATGGTGAGCTAGGCTGTAGGTTCATCATATGTACTGCCTAAGCGGAAGTCACGATATGACAATAATGATGGAACTTAAACACAGAGCAGAAAGCCTGCTCATGTGGGAGCTTGGTAAATATCAGAACAGCAGAGGAAATGTGCTCTATACTGGTCTTCTTATAGAGTGTGTGCCTTCTATTTAAAGTTACCTGTATTTATGTATTTCTTTACCAGTATGTCTCAAAACAGTTTTCTGTTTTGTACAAATAACTAGTCTTTCCTTACAAAATGTAGCGGAAGCTTTGTAAACATCCTGCTTAACTCAGCAATACATGGCATTGATCATGTCCCTACATACTCCCTATATTCTATCAATTTTCCATAGAATTAAACAGCAAATATCTTAAATGCATGCATGCAACCACACATGTACTGTACCTGTTCTCTGATAAGTTCAACATCATCAGCCTCCTTAAGGAATGGCGTGCTAGCATGACTACACTGTGGATGAAGAGTCTCAAATGAACTTGCAAGCCGCACCACTTCACCCTGAAGAGTTAGGTTTTTAGTCTCAAGCTTACTGCATTGCAGTTCAGATCTTCTAACTTCCTGTTTCAGTTTTTGATTTTCCTCCTGCAGCTGACCAGTGTCATCATGATACTTTTTTTGAAGCAGATCATACTCCTGTTTCCATAACTTGTTCACATCCATTAGCTGTAATATAATGTTGAAAATAGACACATTAAATACAAGAGTAACCAAAGGGGATATGCATGTAAAATGGACACAGCATAACACATTGCTGTGACCAACAGGAAGCATGCTGAAAAGAAATTAATTATTCTAATACTTGAATAAATAGAGGCATGGTAGATGTCATCCAATGGTAAATACCAATTTTTATGAGTATAATGTATGAATAAACATTCATACAGTTAATACAATGCACATAACTTTTGTGGTCCATAACTAAAGTACTGTTACAAATTCTTGTTGTCAACAATGATAAATGAACAAAAAACCCTTGACAGGTCCATTGGAATGGAGATAAAGAGCTGCCCGGTATAAAATATTGTGAACAGCCTGCCAAAAAAGCTGTGTGAGATCAAATTGTTGTAATGCTTGTGTCCACAAGTAACTTCTATTAACGACATGCCAGGTAATAAACATTGAATTTTGAGCATTTTAGGATGCAACCACACAAGAAAAAGCACTTATATTGTACTCTACACAAATCAGTCATAAAATATATTTATTTATATACTGTATGTATGTGCAGTACAGTATATGTAAAAAATCTGGAAGGAGGGCTTTATCAGGTTTAACTCAAGGCAACAGCTGAGTTTTTTAAATGATTTCTAAAATGAATGCTGCACATATTAGCTAGCTCCCATGTTTAAAAAGAAAAAAAAAGAAGATATTTTAAAATATGAAAGTCTTAAAAAATATAAAATAATTTAGACCTATATGAGTTAAAGTTTTGTCCTTTACTGAGTACCATTTCATAGAAAATTAGTACCAGTTCTGCAAACTTTTACATTTGTACTTTTAAATGTGTTATCATGCAGCATACCTACAGTATAACATACTGGTACTGTATATACATACCGGTAGTATATTTATATAGTGAGTTTCTATATTATGCTGAACAAGCTTAAATAGGCCAAACATTTGCCATTTGTTGATCTGACATAGATCCCACTCATTTTCTCCTTAATGTTATGCAGAAAACATTAAATATAAAACTTTCTTCATGAATTAGTATATAACAGCTGACATAAATCATACTGTAAATAACATCATCTAAAATATAACAGAGTACTGCCATGTCAGCAGAGGCTTTTAGGAATGCAAAACTTATTCAAGCAAGTTTAACTTTCTATATTACAGATTGAGTTCTCATTGGTAGAGGTCTTCAGAGAGATGAAAGTTCTCTACAAACTCTTGACACTTAAGGTGAGTAAAAGAGATCAAATCAGGCCAATAAGTAACATGGATATAACTCTACATTAAGAAGTTAAAAGGTTGATTAACTTTTAACAAAGAGTTAAATTTGGATGACCAGCAAACATTCATCAAGCACATGATTTTAGAAAAACCACTTCTGAGCCTTAGATGGGAGTTGAGCCTGCAACCTTCTGATGAGTGGTGAGACACTCTCACCATTGAGCTACCAAGACTCAGATGGCAAGCTCTTGTAAGTTGCAGGTTCATCATACAGTTATGTGCTGCCTACCGTAAGCAGAAGCCATGATATAATGATGGAAACATTGAAAGCTGAACACAAATGTTGTTCATGTGGGAGGTTTGGAATACACCAGATGACCAGCAAACATTCATCAAGCTGATGACCTTAGAGAAACAATTTCTGAGCCCTAAATGGGAATCAACCTGATGATGACCGGTGAGATGCTCAAACCATTGAGCTGCCAAGATGCAGTTTTAGAAAGAGTTAAATTCACAGTAGTGACTGGCCTCATATAATCTCCTTTACTCAACTTTGTTAATGAGGTAACTTCATGAATGGAACACAGGAACAGCACTGTAGTCAATGTTAGCAGGCACTGATAGTGATGGGAACTGGATTGGATAATGGCAGAGGACTCTCCTTTCTACAGACATCTGTTTATAGGGAGAATGACTACGGTACCATACTGTATAATATGGAAACGATGGGCAGGGATCTATATCCACTATTACATGGTTAAAATGCTCATGATTGTTGTGCACAGAGTTGTAATAAACTGGTACACTGTGGCTCAATTCTGTGCATAATACATGTAGCTATGAAAGTTTCAAATGGTATTTCATGTGAGATGCACAGCTTGGTCTGGCTGTGGTGTCTGTTGATTAAGAATTAAGTGCTTCATTTTCACAGAGTATGTTGGAATAGTCCAGAATAGTCTCTAAGTGTTTTCATGCAGATGTAGTTCCAGTATTCTTAATGAGCAAACTTTACAGCAACCTGCCATTGCAAGCTGAACAGTTTCATAAATCAGAATGGCCATATTTGAAATAAAATTGTTTCACTTAAAACTAAGACAAAACAATTTCTACATAAGTTTTATCAAACTTCTGAATTTCTTCTTTAATAGTCCTGGACCTTGTAAACCTATTAACCTCAAAAACAAAGACCATGCTTTGTGTAAGAAAGTGCCTTATTTTCATTGATAAATTTTGCTGTTTTTCCTTGCCCAAAATGTTGACTTTGATCAACTCATGATTGTATGTTGATGTGCAAGTATGAGGTTAATTTGCCAAATTCATGGCCAAATGAACATCACTGTTCAATAACACACTTGCATTAATTTTCATGAATAGAATACACATGTTGATCAAATTGGCTAGCAAACAAACATCCACAAAGTTAGTGCATGTTATCAACAGGGATCACTGTAATCCTCAGATTAGCATGAAACACACTGCATAAAATACTTGTGCACCTTACTGTAAGAATAGAAGTTATCCTGTGGATTATTATGAAATAATTTACAGAATGTAGTACCCTGTTTTCTCATTGACATGACTTGGTTGAATTCAAAGTCTTTTTCACTACCTTGAGTGACAAATTCTTTGGTAGCAATATTTACAGTAACATCAAGCACACACATATAAATTCACACAAGTGTAGATATTACTTTATAACTGATAAATTTACAAAGATAAGGTCCTGGGGAGCACATCTTGTTGGTACACTAATAAGCCATTGCAGACCTTAAATATTACTGCTTAGAATATGCCACTAACACTGCCTAAAATGTTATAATATGGTTAGGACTAATCTTGGGTATATAATATCCAGTATCCACTTTACTTAACTCACCATGAACAGTAGCACAAAACATGCTAGTCAATTTGTTTTTTTCCAAGTAAGACAGTTGAACAGACTTTATGTATTTTCTAGACCAATTTATTGAGAGATAATAACACTATCATTGCAAACAGGAAGTCCAATGATGAAATTCAATGCAAATGTTATTTATAAATGCAGTATCTGAATTAAATCAGGAAATACTTCAGCTGGCACTTGATCAGTGATAGTTGTAAGATCTTGGTTGTGACATAAATTAATATGCTTTCAAAACCAGGTGAAACAGACTGAAGTTTACAAGATTTGATACCCATAACAAGACTTATCACGAAATCTAACCTCAGGAATGACAATTTTATGAACCATGCTTCTTTAATCATGTGATGACAGGGCACTGGATTAGCTGCTGAGAGAGGAAGTCGATTCACTCAAGCCTTTAAAATTGTTCAAAAGAGACCATCTTTTAACTTTGGAAAGAGCAATTTGTCACTAGAAAAGCAACAACTTCCCCAAGTACAATTAGTATTATATTAGGCACAATCAGAATTTTGTTTGTTTAGTTTAATTCATACATGAACTTCCCCCTAAGCTAGGCATGGACTTTGAAATTTTATGATAGAGCTACTCCAAACAGGTTCTCATATCAGATTCACACATTTAATATTTACAAGCTCACTACAACAAAAAGTTAAGCTGGTATGTGTCATTGACGACACAAGAAATGACTATACTATCATCCATGAAAAAATATCTTCACAAAAGCAGTTAATTGATATAATGTATACCAAGATGAAAGGCAGATCTCAAACCAATGTATTTTATTATAAATCAAGGTATTTTGGTCAAACCACTTATCTTTAGCATACATCTGAATAATACTATTTGTTGCTCAATGGCTGTTTTCTATACATGTACAAGACAAAGCTTTGTTACCAGATATACATTTTCCATAATAAACTGCACAAGTGATTAATTGTAATGGTGTGTTTGTGAATTTTTAACAATGATACCTACTCAATATCATATTTCATTTGACATCACATCCAAATCAGGCTCAAGGAAGTTTGAAGCATAATCACATCACAATTTATGACACTTAAAGAACAAACACAATGTTTGTAAAATACTGGCACCTTGGATGAACATGTATGGTAGAATACACAAGGAGAATTTGAGTACAAACAGTTATAGGTACACCAATATGTAAATGTCAGAATCTTTGGTTTTATGAATGCACTATATATGCAGTAAATAAAACTCCTATAGATGCATTGAGAAATATCAGAGACATGGTGTATGTTTTATTGTTTTTTAATTATTTTAATAATATGTGAGTTCCATGCTTAATAATCAAACAAAGACTTTTTTATTGTCTGCAGTTAATTTTAACCATCAATTCAAATCAAATTCCCCAACAATACCAAAAATAGCTCCAACAGGAAATATGCTGTAAAGAAATATTTAGTAGCGAAGGTGCACAATGTGCCAAAACCCACACACAAACAAGCATAGAGTACTATAGCTCACATGACTATGGCTAGAACTGCAAAAGTACTAATGTGTTAAACAGCTGTAAGTGCATGGCTGAGAAAGAGGTTTAGATATACATTCTGGCACATTTTTGTCTCAAGATAATACTTATGAATTTAATTTGATTCAATTTTAATACACTTCCACACAAAAATGACTTCTTCAACAGTGTTAATACAAAGCTAGAAATCAATCAGTGGAAATGTTGTAACTAAGCATTTATAGACCTGATATGGCTACAACTACAACCTCTGCCAAGTTTTTTTGGAGTCAAAAGTCATCACTTACATGTAAACAGAGAAAATGAACCATGACATGTGCATATGGCATAGCACTTTTATTAAACTAGTATTATATAAAGTTTCTGTTGTTTCACAGCATGGAAACCATACTGGGACCATGTTAGAACATGCCTCAGCAAGCTGTTGCATGGGTGGAAATTTATGTAAGTACTTTAAAAAATTTGTGGAATGGGAAGAATATTGAATAATTATTATGTCTTGTAGGTTTGCTCAATATACTAATAGGTCAAACCAATAGCATCTGGATTACACATGCAGCATCCTTAACAGCTGAGCTAACACTAAGGCTACTGTTAGGATTAATGACTACCACAAATAATTACGGTATGTTAATGCCGGTTTGGTTTAATTACTTTGTCAAGGACAGGAAGATGTTCCAAACACATAAGTCTGTGCCAATATAAGCAAAAATGTGACAGTATAACATAATTTTTTTCAACATAAAACACATACATGTAACATTATTGGCTATGATATATATCATGAGCATTACATATGTGAACTCTAACTAACCAGGTTATAACATGAGAAATTAACTTAAAGTTAATTATGAAAGATGCCACCTTTTCTTTTCTTCACCTGTTGATTTTTAAAGTATTTTTTCATCTAGTATTTATCTTTATTAGGAAAGGTAACTTGCTAGGACTGCTTAGAATAAGAAACTAACATTACCAACCTCTTTGATACAATGCATCTGTTCAGCATGAGTGGCACCATGTGATTCAAAACTTGACTTTTGCTCACAATTCATTTCCTAATAACAAAAACATGCTCCTCATTGAGAAAGGACTGCTGGTATGTTAGATTAAAAGGCAATCCATAAAGCTATGGTTTATATAAATGTTATTTACATGTGAAGTAAGCCTCCATTTTTAAACATCATGTGGGTAATTTTTTCCAAGTATTTCAAATAAAATTATAAAAATATTAATGAAACAAACTTACAGTTTATATAAAAATAAAAACCAACCTCTTCAGCAATGCAAATTGTCATATCAACTTGCCGAAAAACATTGTACACAATTGCAAAAACAAGTCTACCATTTTTTTTTCCAATTCCTGCCTCGGAAAATAATTCCCTTAACTAGATATGACAAGCCAGGAAAAATGTTTTACTAGTTTTAGTTTCACGACCCAAATGCCAGGAGGGCTTAATTCTAAGAAAATCAATGACAAATTGTTTTCAAAAAGAAATTTCGCAAATGTTGGTTTTTCCCCAGTTTTAATCCTCTCAGAAATTTTACCAGGTAAGTTTCAAAGTATCACAATTTTTTCAGGGTTTTTTCCAATCTTTTCCATATAATATTATCTTCTTCATTTGGCATCGATAAAAAAAAGTTCTCTGCAACAATCAGACCATGCAAAATTTATCCAAGCTGTCAGATGCCCACACAACGTACATTTACATCATACATACATAAAGTTCAATGATTTGTTACTTACAGTTCAAGTTGAACTCCCAAATACTATTTTCCAGCCCATGTACACGTTTCTTTGATCCAAGCCAGTTTGTTGGAAGATAAACAGAGCTACTATCTCACAATTCTTCAGTCACACAAGTATTTGTTTTGTTTTTACTAAAATAGTCAGAAGGGAACTTGTAAAATGTGTTCCTATGAACAAGTTTGGATTGACGTGGATTGACGTAGTTCGCTGCCCACTAATATCCGGAGACTGCGAAGAAAAAACCTAAAATATCTTAATAACTTTCCTACCAAGCAATCACTGATTCAAATTTAAGATTCTGATCACCAGCCCCAAAAAGCAAGCATAACGATTCTCTTGAGTAGTTTTAATTTCATTTCTTCATCGCATAAGAGAGGAAAAACTTTTGCTCTTCCGTTTCAGTCCAGTATTGTGCGTATAATTATTATTGCCTTCTCGCATGCACGGAACCAACTACATGATCAGAGAGCCTTCGGTTGAAGTTTAAGAGGCACTATGGTGTAATTCTTATCTGTTGTTGAAGAATGTGGATCTATTGACTGCGTCGAACATTTCAGGCCAATTCAATCAGCGTAAAAATTGGAGGAAAAAAAATGATCGAAGGCGACAACAACGACCGGATGACATTTCAACATAGCATGACGTGGACTGAGAGGGATATAGGTGACGACACAGGTAAAAACTTGGCATTTGGGAACAAAACATAAAAAGGAACTCTCGAATCACGTGGTTTTCACATCCATTTGCTGACGGTCAAGGACATCCTGTTTGAGTTTCGACCTTGTTTCGTTAGACTTCCAGTCTCAAGAAAACAACAGTTTCAAGTTAAAATGAGCTTCGACGGAAGCCGTGGCCCTCCAAATATTGAAGGAATGACAAGTCTAAAGGTGGATAACCTTACATATCGGACGACAATAGAAGATTTGAAGCGTGTCTTTCAGAAACATGGCGACGTTGGAGACGTGTATATTCCTCGAGATCCGAGAAACCACGAATCCAGAGGCTTTGCTTTCGTGCGGTTTTACGAGAAACGCGACGCCGAAGATGCCATGGATGCGGTAGATGGTATGATTTTGGACGGAAGAGAAATCCGAGTTCAGCATGCGAAATATGGCCGACCCTCTTCTGATTACAGACCTCGTGGTTCTGGTGGAAGATACGGTGGAGGAGGTGGTAGTTATGGTGGCAGTAGCCGCTACAAAAGGTTTGTGAAACTTAAAACCTGCTAAATGATTTGTCTTCATAATATTTTCTTTGATTATTTTGCAAGTTGGTTCAGAATTTGCTGATGATAAACTATTCAAGTGTGTGATATTTATAATTATTACATTGAAATTAAGGCTTTCCTAAAAATAATAATAATAATAACAATAACAATTTAATAATAATATTTTTGAATATTTAAACAGGATAACCAGTCAGTGCACAAAACTGTTATCTACTTAATATTGAACATGGACTAAGTTCATGTGGGAGCTTGGTAAATATCAGACAACTTGTGGATGTTCATCAAGCTTGTTCTCTCAGAAAAATGATTTCTGAGCTCTAGATGGGAATCAAACCTGCAACCTTCTCACCACTCATCGAAAGGTTGTGGGTTTGATTCTCATCTAGGGCTCAGAAATTGTTTTTTCTGAGAGAACGAGCTTGATGAATGTCCACTAGTCATCCAAAACAGTTATCATTAGACTCCTGATGCTTAAATAAAAACAAGTGAAATAAATAATTGAAAACTAAGGATTGACCAAGATAAAAACTGTTCATTCAAAAATGTTCTCAATAAAACCAAAGAGTCAAGTTTTCTGGTCCAAAATTCTGAAAATGGTCATACATTAGGATAGAAAGCTAAAGATTGGTAGACTGCCAAGTTTAAATAGAAACATTCTGACATTTCAAGCAAAGTGAAACTTTCCAAGATATTCAAGTCTCAAGACAGTTAAAATAGTTAAATAATAATTTTGTATGAACCCAAAGCCTGGTCATTACAGGAAAATATCAGACCATACAAAAAGAAACGTGGTCTGATATTTTTCTGTTTGAGAGAAAGTTAGTGAGAGGCTTATTTATAAAAAAAGGAAGATATACTGATAAAAATATGTAACATTATTACAGCATACATGTAAATTAGTTGTCACAAATTTTTGCATGCATAGAGCCTAAAGAAATGTAGTAAGGGCCAATAATTAAGACTTCTGAGTGAAATTAATCCTAATTAATAAGGTTGGGGGTTTTTCCCAAGTATTTTGGTGTACTAAGTTTTTTCAACACACTTCAGTTATTTATCAAGTTTTAGCAAGAAAATTTTCCCAGTTGCATTGAAAACTAACAAACTCAAGATTCAGTTTCATTTTGCAAAGGAATAACAATAGCAAACTGCTGATGGCTTGATTAAATGTTCTCCTTTGGCGGCCATGTCCCCATACATGAACCCCAATCAGTATTTTTGCCTCCCATCCCAGTACAATATCTTTACTTGACATTATTTTCAGAAAAGCTAGTCAGTCACTGATTAAAAGGCTTTAAAAAGTCTCAAATCATGCTTAAGTAAGGGTAGCTGCCCGAGAACTTTCATTTGCTGTTCTTCAAAATTACTGCATTGCAGTCATTTTGTTTCCTCTGAGTTTCCCTCTGGTGATATCCTTTGTTCCTCCCCCAGAAAAACTGAAAAATGACCTTGCTAAGGGAAGCAAAGATCTGCAGGGTAGCAGACATTTTGTTGCAGACATCTTGCCAGTTGCAAGTTAGTTGTGGTGTGTTCAGTAAAGTTTATTAAAAATATTCATTAAAGATGGAGTTACACTGTACAGACTTATAATTAGTTGATGTAAGAGAGTTAAATGACATTAGTTCACGATCACCACGGTTTTCTCTGATGTACCGCGGTTCTTAAAATCACTTAGTTACCTCGGGTGAGGTAATCATCGTGAACTAAGTTAGATAAATACCTCGAATGTCGGAATTCAGGGATATAAATTCCTCGGGCCCTTACTTCTCAGTGTCACCAGTCATAACACTTTCCTGGTATTCTGGATACTTGGCTTGATTGTTCTTCAGTAATTATATTTCTTATTGCACGTGCAGGTCTTACTCTCCTCGTCGCAGAAGATCTCGTTCTAGATCATATTCTCCAAGAAGAAGGTACAGTAAATCTCACTTACTCTATATATTAACACTTTCCTGATGGTAGGTAACCTGTGAAATGGGTGCTCTGGGTGGAACGTGAGGCAAGGCTACAGGGTAGGTCTCACTTGGAGAACTGTCTGGAATCATCCTAAAGGAAATAGGTTCTGTAGGGACACCATTATCTGGATATGTTAATATTCCTAAATCAGAGTTTTCTCTTTCACAGAAATTGTGTGTCTGTACAGGTAAAAACCACAATGTGCATAAGTAAAAATTAAATGTGTCCATCTATGTGTATGTAGAACAATATTACAAGTACAGATGTGCATTTACTGCATATTTATCACACAAAATGTCTTCTGAAGCCGTTTGATCGTGATGTTGAAGATCAGATATGAGTTGGCTTTTTGAGAGAAAATAGGAGTGAAAGCTACCTAAACTTGTGGAAGATTTTCTTTCTTAGTTTTTGGTTTGTGAATTAACAACAAGCTTGTAAAATGATACATGTAGCTATTTTATGTTATACAGTGGATTTCTGTAATTTTATATTTCTGGCCACCCCTGGGCTTTGAACTGATGTTCCAAACATTGTGCCCTCAACAGTGGTTGCACCAGACGGAGCACCACCTTCCGTCGCTGCTGTATAGGTGCCCTTCATCGAGGAACAAGGAATGATTTTGCGTTCTTTTTGGCTCAGATTACGTATGCCCGTCCAGAGCTTTGGCCTTTACAGTATGTCGGGGAAATCCTAGCACCCACTCTAGTCATCTGCGTCACCTGTGACGTTATGCACTTCATTGCTTTTCAGGTCTCGTTCTCGATCACCTCGACGTAGAAGAGTCCGCTCAAGATCCCGCTCCCCCCGTCGAAGACCGCAGTCAAGATCACCCGTCCCAAGTCGCCGACGTTCAAACACAGGGTCACCAAGGAGACAGAGATCCAGATCTGGTTCGCCAAAGCGTGATAGTCGATCACCGGGAAGGTCACCCTCACCTGTCGAAAATGGAAGCAAGTCACCATCTCCGGATCGCGATGAAGAGTAGTGGTTGTTGTGTGGAGTGACGTTAAAACTCATCAGGCTAGGGTGCTGTAAAACTTTAGTTCTTAACATCCAGAGGTAATGTGATTGTTTTTTTGCTGCCAAAATACACCCTCAAACAGTACCACAACGAAGAAAAACTTTACTTTATATTTTCCTTGCGCTAGAAAAAAACAATTCTTGGTTTTTAATTGAGGAACAACGCCAACAGTACATCTCAGATTCTTAAAGTACATTTAAATAAAATTTTACAAATGCTCTGCGCTGTTCAGTTTTACCCTCACACAAAAGGAAGTCTTGCATTCGAATGTCTAAGTGACCGGCAATTTCTTGTGATTGTGATGACGCGTTGTGCAGACAACCACGGGTCGGTTGTACAAAGCTTGGATCACTACCGTGCCAGCTGCTGGTTCATTGGGGAAACGGTGGCACGAGATAAGGGTGGAACGGGAGACACCCTTTCCGTTTGCCCAGTCAGCTTGCTGGCAGGTTACCGGTTAGCTTATCCGGTGGACAAGTCCCAATGAATGAACAGCGTTATCCATGCATGGAATAACAGAACTTAAATTTTATCTATCGAGTAGAACTATCCAGTAGGTATTTCCGTATTCGGTGAATAAAATTCAAGTTCATTTGTTCGGTGCTTGAATAGTGTTGCTTTCTCGCTACGACTTATCTGGTAGATAAGACATCCGGTTTTTGAACAATTGATCCCAGGAGTATGTACTGTATAACGCGACGATAGAATTGATGTCGTGTTCTTATCGCTAGTTTTTGCCCTGTTAGAATTGATAATGTTGGTTAATGGTACAGTATCAGATAAATAGATATCGTGTTTACTCCAAGAAGCGTCGGACCCTTCAACAACAATGCAGCGCTTACTTGGGCCACGTGAGCAATTGTCTGAAAATGAGAGCGATGCGACTTGGTTCAAACCAGTAACCGAAATTCGGTCTAATTTACAGCAATAGGCTATTTTAGTCAGATTGCTTATTTTGTTTGTAATATTGTTTTTATAACCGCGTCAAAAAGACTGAAAATTTGATTAGCTCCACGACCGTTTTTCGAGTCAGTACACCATCCATCATACTCCTCAAAGATGTGACTAGAGAGCTAAAGTATAAAATGGCAGCCGTATTGGTGTACCCTTTGTTAAGTAGAGACGCAAGAACGCCATTCCCTTTGTTGTCTAAATCTCCTGAGATCAGTTGAAAACCATCAGGGGTTGGTTGTTCAAAGCCTTGATAGTTTATCCGGTGGATAAGTCTGAATAAGTGAACGATATTGACAATCCATTGAAAAACCAAACATACATTTTATCTGCCGAATAAAACTATCCAGTAGGCGTCTCCGTATTCAGTGCATGAAATTTACGTTCAGTTATTTGGTGCTTGAATAACGCTGCTCACTCGTTACAACTTATCCACCAGATAAGCTATGCAAACTTTGAACAGCCGAGCCCAGTGGTTTAGTTATGTGTAGCCGAATTCAGTTTCAGAATCACAGATAACAGTGAAGAGATTTACGGTTTCAGTTAGGCTTGTAAATTACTGGAGTTTAAACTTTACCGTGCGTTTAGAGCAGTTCTTTAAAATAACTCTGAAAATTGCAAAGACAACCCTACAGGTATAAATTCTTTACAGAATGTCCAGCTAACACGTGTGTAACTTGCAGTTGTTGCGTTAGATTGACACACTTCATTCGACAACGCCGAAAACTTCGGGGAAAGCAAACTCTTCTCTTTGACAGAGAAACTTTGTCTTCCATTCAAAATAGCAATTGTGTTATTTGTGATTGTAACGGTAGTACTCAGCTATATTGTTTGAAAAAGTTATCGTGTGCTAGTCGACTTCTGTAAATTCTCTCCTTTGTCGCCGAGAAAACCAGCGAGATATTCAATTTCACTTTTATTGGAGTCTCTCCTGTAGATTTACAATAGTTCATCAACCACATTGACTCTCGATTCTGCTGTTTTACAGGAGCAGTGCCACATAAGGGTAGCTGTATTTAGCCTGGGCTCTGGTTTGTTGCTGTGAGGTGTTTTAAGCTGTAGTTCCAGTCAGATCCTGTGCATTTGCTGTTAAATACCCCCTCATTGCAGTTTGCTGGGTTGCTGTTAGCTAAACCAACTGGCGTAATCAGCTGATCTGTCTGTTCGTGCTGTTGCTTTTTTACACCCTGGTTAAAGTGAAAATGACCAGTTTTCCTCGTTTGGCGTATATGTAGCAGAGTTCCAGAGTTATGAGGCTGTTCCTGAGGAAGTTTCGGTTAATTTTTCCTTTTTTTAGGGTTAATTAAAATGTAGAATTCTTTTTTAGGTTTAAGTAACTGAGCCTGGTTGTATGAGTCCGATCTCTTAATTACGTTTTAAGGTGCATGTTAAATTGAGAAGTAGTCAACAGAACGCTCCTTGGGCACAAATTATCCTGCTTTTTTCTAATTACCATGCACCTACACCGGAAATCGGCGCGATTAATGGGACCGATTTCTGGCTTCGATGCATGTTAAGTTGAGAAGCATTCAACAGAACCCTCCTTGGGCTCAAACGAGCCTGTTTGGTAATTACCATACATCAAACGAGAACGCAAGTTAAAGTGTATATGAAGTGAAAATTCAGTTTTTCTTATTTGAAAGAACCCTTGAAATTATTACGGAACATCTTGCACTCTTTCCATATCTCACTTCGTTCTTGAGATATCAAAATTTATTTGATATACGCCATAGTGTATAACGAGTTATAAAAAAATCACGCATATTCTTGTTCTTCATAAAATTATTCTATTAAATCACTAGAAACTTTGTCTGTTTAGTGTTATGCGGCAGGTGCACCCACATGCACAGTTTGACATTGACATGTGACATTGTTCAATAACTTCAACAACATTACAAATTTTACAACAACTCATTATACACGGTGACGTATGCAAGGTGTTTATTTACATATCAAGCAAATCTTAATATCTGAAGAACGAAGTGAGATATGTAAAAATTGTAAAAGATGTTGCGTTACAATTTCAAGAGTTCTTTCATATAAGAACTTAATTTTCACTTCATGTACACTTTAACGCAAGTTTACTTGTGACGACTTGTGATGACACCAGTCAAACGATGGCACAAATCACTGCAAGTTTACCTGTGACGACCTGCGATGACACTAATCAAACGATGGCACAAGTCATTGCAAGTTTACTTGTGATGA
>JBAHVQ010000456.1:399604-414814 GCA_036872915.1 Nanipora kamurai | reverse complement strand
AGTAATGTCCGATGTAAGGTAGCTTAAAGTATAAAGTCTGTTTGGACTGTTCGTCATTGTTGGCCGTGGTCGTAGCAATTAATTTTAGTCATCGTCAGGAATGCTGACAGACCAAAATCTAGTCGAAACGTAGAATTTCAATAAATATGTTTTCACTGTTCGGAGTCATGTACACCTGTATTGAATCAAAATACTCAGTGGTCTACGTAATCATGTTATGTCGACAGTGTGAACGAGGTGACATAGCGACATAATAGAAGCATAATTACATGGATACAACGAAGTATGAAAAAAGCTGATCTTTTCTTTAGGTCGTTACTTTCATTTCGTTATGTCTACAGTGTTAACTTGCCCTTAGTCTCTGGATTTGGTTAAGTTGCATACCTTGGTGTATTTAATAAAAGGAGGTGCCAAAATTCTTCGATTACCGATGGTGCTTTTGATAAGATGTTTGCCGATCTAGTCACGCATATTACCGGACTGTTGAGAGATTGAAATCAAATGTCGAATTTATTGATGTGGAAAAACAAACAATTACAGGGTGGTTTAAAATCTATAAGTTCTTGGTGTTTTACACTTAAAGTTACAAAAACTTGCTTCGCAACATTGGCTAACTAGTCTATGGAACGTGTCCAAGGTAATTTCCTTCTAGGCTATCTTTCGCTAGTTCTGGGGTTTTCTTGAAACTCAACATACTTGTAGACGGTTCTTAAGCTTCAGCGTCACTTCCACCTCCCGATGCTCGGCGAGAGCCCTGAGAAAAAAACAAACAAATGATGTCCAAGGGTTAAAATAAACAGACAAGCGATTTAACTTTTCACTTTAATGTAAAGAAATGAAGTATTTGGAAGGGGGAGTACTGCAGACACAATTTTCATTTGTTATTGACAGAAAATTGCAATTTATCCTTTAGGAATTCGTTTCGTTTCAAACAGTCAGCCATATTCCTTGTTTGTCATTGTTGCCTTACACTACGGTGTTCAAGCTACAAGTAATTTTAGTCCAATTACCAATGTTCAAGCACGAATTTTGATTATGTTTTTGGATTATCACCTACTGCACAATGAAATCTTCACCTCAGTGACGTTTAGCTTGCCAGATAGACATGGCACGGTCGTGATTTAACGTTATACTGATGTGGACAAGTATGATCTAATTCTTACTAGGAATGAGGTTAATTTCATAGCTCCTGGCGTTAAATGTCTGCACATGCTGCAATTCAGCAATCTGCAGGTGCTTGAATCGACGTTTCAAGTGCATTTTAACCTAATTTGGTCAAGTTGCGGTAAACTTATATTTAAACCATATGTCATTCTCTTATGTAGATTGACTTCCTGGTGCTAATACAACAACCAAGGAATGTTCAGGTAAATCATGTCATATATAATTAACTCGAGTGCTTAGATTGTGGAACGATTTTGGCTATATTGCTAGATACTTAGTTTTCATTGTTATTTACGAAGAAATTGATCTTGGGAAAAAGAGTACATTATTCACTTAAAATCCTGCGATGAAATAAACATCGATCTATGTCTATTTAGAAATTGCGCATATTAAATATGTTTTGGAATTAAATTGTTTGTCCTGCGTTTATAATTAATCCCATCGACAGTTCGAGAGTGACAGCTCTTCATTTCACATTCTTGACTAATTTTCAGGCTATGTTGACAGATCGAAGTCTGGCCTTGAAATAATTTTAGGAATGTGACATCATCTATTAACTTCTAATGCAGCAAATCAATGCAGTGAATTATTCTGATGTCAAAATTATGTTAAACTGGAAATTTTTATCTGACAATTATCGTTGACGAAATTATTAATGTTAATAATTGTTATAATTATAATAATTATCTTAGTAATTATTAAGGAATATTAGATTAAATCTTAGCTATGTAAAGTGCAAAAGTTTAAAGTGCAATTTTAATCTTGAACAAACAGAAGTGAGAGTGACAAGCTATCAAGCCATTTATTGCCTTTTTAACTATACCACAGTGCAAACAAAGGATGTGCGATACTTTGTTTTTTTTTTTAAATTTCTCCTGGAAAAAACTAACAAACAATGATAAAACTCTATAAGGTATAGGAATTTAAAGTTTGACAAATAATTTGCCGTCACAAGGTCTTTTTTTCATCTTAACGAAACAATCGTGTTGGACTCCGTTCAGTATTCGAACGAAGACACAAAGGGAGTCATAGTCAGGTCTAATTGCTGTCATCGTCATCGACAATAACCTCGCGAGATGAAGCTCGACCGGGTGTACGTCCTCCAGCACGGCCTGTCGTGCGACCTCCGGCTGCTGTTCGTCTCTTCGCTGCCATTTCGGCGGCATCTGCTCGCTCTTCGGCTGCCTCAAGCTCCGCCTGTAGACGTCTGACTTTGGTCATGTAGGACGCCGCAGTTTCCTCCTGCAGTGGACAGAATTAATAAAATAACGTTAGGGTGGAAGTGAAATAATACAAGATTAACAAGACCTATCTGCGAACCTACCCAACCAGCAGACTCTACTGACAAGGAGCCACAATTTTATCACAGTATACAGCTTCATATTTGTGTCACTGTCGTCTCCACGTGAGGTACACCGGCCCATGTTTTCTTCATGATTTAAATCACGAAGGGTAAAGTTAGATTTAAAACTGTCTATTAAACAATCGTCATTGAAGTTCTTTCTCGTATTAGCAACACCTATACATCCGATACCTTACACTTAGTTCTTTGAAATCTAATCGTAATCCTTACCGCCTCTTCTGCTTTGCGGCGCAGTTGAGTCAACTTCTTGTTCTGCCGGTCCACGGTGTCCTGGGCCTTCTCCAAGTTCCTGCGGTCTTCATCAGATTGTGCCATTAATTCCTTAATCTTGCGGTCGTTTTTCTTGATAGCTTTCTGTTGTTCGGCCTTAGCCCGAGCCTCGGCATCCAAATCCCCCTCCAGATCTTTGATCTTCTGCTCCAACGTTTTGATCTTGTTTTTCAATGCTTTTCCACCAGCTGCTTCAGCCTCCTCAAGTTTCGCTTGCAGATCTTTCGCCAGCTTGTCGGCAGCCACTCGAGCTCTCTCGGCAGCGGCGGTGGCATCCTGGGCTGACCCGAGTTCGCTTTCCAGTCGAGCATTGTCGGCCAACGCTCGTCGAGCTTTCTCCTCTGCGGCCTTCATGTCTGCTTCCATATCGTCGATACTGTCTCGTACAGATTGAAGGTCAGCCTCAGCCTTTCGCTTGCTTGCTTGCAACGATGAAACCTGGGACTGCAGTTCGGCAAGTCGATCGGACAACTCGCTACGTTCGTTTTCCGCTGCTCTACGACCGCGCTCCGACTGTAAATGAAACAAAAGGTTAAGGAATTGCGAGTCTTTCAAAGTCCATAAAACAAAATTATTGCGACAATTTTGATTTGCACGTATACAGTAATCCCCTTAAATCTTGTCTCTTTTAACACGATCTCAGCGTTGGGCTTACCTGTTCACATTGGCTTCGAAGTTCCTCCAGCTCAGCCGACAGTGAATTGGCATGTCGTTCAGCCTTGGATTGGGCATCACGTGCTTCGTCACGTGCTTTTTGTTCATCCTCGACCATGACTTGAAGATCCTGAAAACGAGACATTCACGTTAAAATTTTGATGATGGCAATGATGATGCAACTTTATGTACACAAGGTACCCATTAGGCTGGTATCCAGTGGAACCGAGTTTCAATATCTTAACAAGAATAATAATTATACAACATAACAATTTAATGAGAACGTTTGTTATTTTACCTTCAGTTGTTGTTGAAGTTTCTTCACATTTTTGGCATTTTCTTGGGCTTCCTGTGACAAAAAATATGGTAAATTAATTAACAATTTGAATCAATGGACAATTGTTTCAACAGTCAACTGTTTTAGCAAATAATCTCCTCGAAAAACAAAACTTACTTAGTAAGTTTTAGTGTCAAACCAGGGAAAGATTTAGATGACTATTCAGGGGATCTGGCAGTCCGAAAAGCAATTGGACCTACAGATTAATACTGCGAATTTGTACTTTTGAAAAGTTTTACAAGTTATTTCAATTGTTCGTTACTATTTTGCGTTATTACCCACCCTGTTTGCTCCTTCCAACGCAAGCTCCAATTCATTCGCCTCTCCTTCGAATTTCTTCTTCAAACGGATCTGTCGAATGAAACCAAAAAAACAATTTATTTTATGTCGTAAAGGAAGTACATAGCCTTAGTATGTACAATACGAAAGTTCGTAAGGAAGAACTTGATGGAACAAAGAAAAGACAAATAGAAATCTATATTCATGTTAACATACGAAACGGAGACTTCCTCGCTAAGATGTCAAATGTGTATAGTATTGCAAACAGTATTGCATTGCAAACAACAAATTACTATTCACACGGCAACAATATTTATAAGTTAAGTAAGCCAAAAACAAATTTTCACTATAAATCAATATATATATATATATACTGTATATACACACACACACGCACATACACACACACACACACACACACACACACACACATACATACACACATTCTACTTAGACCATAAGAAAAGTGCTTGAAGTTTGAGGAGTCTTGCTGACACCGAACCTTAAAAATGTATCACCTTTGACCAATAACGATGTGTAAAAGACATGATAACGATAATAATGATAATAACAGTAATAATAATTAACCTAGGCTAGAGCATATCACAAGATATTTTTAATGTTTACTTTCATAGTACCTGTTCATTCTTGGCCTTGGTCTCCTGGTCCAACGAAGATTGTATGCTTTCCAATTGGCGAGTATAATTCTTCCTGAAAAGAATAAGTTTATTCAAAGACGTATTCAGTGAATATGTGAATGTTTGTTAGCTTCAAATTCTCAAAAAAATCTTTTTGAGCTACAGACGGGGACTTAACTGCCAAACAATGAAACTTTCTTAACTGGAAAAGACTTATTACTAGATTTGTCTTGCATTTTTGTGCCGTATCGCACCAAATAAAAAATGTACCTTTATGCAGTGAGCTTGTATTTTTCCCAGTCGAGCACTGGAAAGTAAGACACTACCCTGGGATAGATCTAACGGACGCTCAGGGACGTCTGCATCTCCCTAAAATTTTCCTTAGTGCCCCTTTAAAACAAGCAGATGTCCCCTTTCTTTTGTTGACAAAAAATTAGTTGTGGTACTCTAAAATGTATCTGCAGTCTTGTTTATTTTTTTTTTCAAAAAGGATGCGTTCTTTCGTCATTCAGGTTGCTAGCCCCTCTTCCAAGGTAAAAAGTCTTGATCAACCCGCCCACTTTTAACCAAACACACTACCTGATGGCATCGGCTTCCTCGTCCTTCTCTGCCAATCTACGTTCGTAATCTTGTTTCATTTGCGTCATCTCGAGCTGGACTTTCAGAACCTTGGCTTCTTCTTGCTCCAGAGCTCCTTCCAGTTCCTGTGTTATCCAGAAAACAGAACTTAGTTTATAAACACAAACTGAAGTAGTTATGGCCTTGAGTTAACTGGAACACACAATGACAACCTTCGTTTAACTAGGCAAATCTAGAACTCTTGGCTTTAGTGAGGATTTTTCTTGTGAAATGATAAAAAATAGCTGATTGAACTGATTATTACTCGCCGAAAAATAGGTCAAGACTCGGACGGATTATCATCGTATTTAATTCAAAAAGAAACCCTTAAAATTAGTAATTTTTTTAAGGACAAAAAGAGAATCTCTCCTACTGGGAAAATGTTCTGCCCTCTTATTACGGCAAAGTCGTACGTATTATATTGATTGCAAAAATAGTTTAGAACACTGATTACTTCATTGAAGTTTATTCACAACAAACTTGTTTCGTATGACAAGCCGAAGCTTGCCACACTTATCAGGTGAATGATATATAGCTTACAGTGCAGCACAATATCCTATGAGATCCATATATATATATATATACACACACACATATATATATATATATATATATATATATATATATATATATATATATATATTATACGTTTATTGAAGAATAATACTTTACTCACATCCAAATTCAGTAAAAGTTCTTCCTTTTCCATCTCTAGTTTCTTCTTTGCTTTTTCGAATTCGACAACTGACTTGCCACCTTCACCAAGTTGGTCAGCCAAATCCTTTACCTCACCTATAAAGAAACAAAACAGTCCTCCTTTAAAGTTCTGAAGAAAACATTAGCTCGAAAACAAAAAGAGAACACGACATGCGGAAATTTGCTGTGAACAAAAATTTGCGCGGTAACTTCAACAGCAAACACCATGGGAAATTCTATTTTCATGTTATCATTCTAGCTTAATGGAAAAATCCACTCTCTTGTTTACATACCTTCCAAGGATTTCTTATCACGTCGAAGTTGGTCGATGAGTTCTTGAGCCTCGTCCATTTGAGCTTTTAGTTTATAAACCTTGTGGAAGGAAAGAGATAACAGTTCGGATATTAGAGAGTGATGAAAAGTTACTTTTAATGACCTTGAAACAAAATACCCTGACAAAGATAACTCGGGGATTTAAAGCTACTAGCTTTAAAAATGTTCCCAAATCCACTTTCATCCAGTCGACCATTTAACCCCTTGTAGTGGCAGCAGCAATAAGCTTAGCGATACAATGACTTCTTTTCATGTCTTCACGCACTATCACTAAGGTGAAGCAACACACCACAATGTACCATGTAATGTACGTATTACAAGTAGTATACCCAGTATTACCCGAAACTTTACGATTAGGTGAATAATTAAGTTCATTTAATTGCACCGTACATTATAACACATTACCTCGGTCGAATAACCACGAGATTCTCGTTGAGAAGCTTCAAGTTCGGCTTGCACTTCGTCAACCTTAGCTTTCCATTGAGCAATTTCTTGGTCGATTCTCTTCTGTTTCTTCTCAAGATTGGCAGCATTATTCTGGAACTAGAGTTAAATGATTCGAGCGAACTCATCAATATTTGTTCAAAAACCGCACATCGAATTTAAACACTACATAAAATAGGAGAATGTCACACGGATTCTGATTTGTCACGAATTCGGACGTCATCTGAATTTACTTAGATAGATATAAGTTGTTTTACAAACTTGCCTTGACAGTAAATAGCGAGTTGTGTTTTTTGTTGTTGTTGCTGTTGTTGTTACTGTTGTTGTTGATGTTTGTTGTATATTTGTTGTTGGTTGTTGTTGATGTTTTTTGATGTTTGTTGCTGTTGTAGCTGTTCTTGTTTTTGCTGTTTGTTGTTCATTGTCGTTTGTTGTTGTTCGTTTCTGGTTGTTTGTTGCCTGTTGTTTCTTGCTTGTTCATGTTGTTGTTGCTGTCACTGTTGATGCCGTAGCTGTTGTTATAGTCGAGGTTGTAGTTCTGCTTGTATTTGTAGTTATTGCTGCGGTTCTCGTTGCAGTAGTTGTTGTGTATTTCTTAACTCGTTACCTTCTCGAGGTCAATCATGGCGTCCTCAAGTTCACCAGCCAAACGGTTCTTAGCTTTTTCAGCGCTGCTTGCTTTTGATAAAGCTGAGGCAAGTTCTTCTTCGGTTTCTTGAAGTTTTGCTGCCAATTTTCTCCTAAAAGTTGTTAAAAAACCCAACATTAAAATCTGACTCAACATTCAAATGGAACGCCAGATGGATGTTTTAGTGAACCTAACGAAGCTGGACTTATTTTGAAAGAGTACTGTGCAACTTGAGGATCAAAAGTAAGTTGTCTAGTCTGGTAGAATAAGACCATATTTTGCTCGTATTTAGTGAATTGTTTCTTCTAACACATTTCTCTTTTAATCATCATCATCAACCTCACACACAAATCACCATCAGCCAATAACTTTTATCATTTTTTACCTCCTTAAATGGCTGTAACTCTTCCCAACCATAACCCCTACAGGTGGCAGACAGATATTTGCGGTCTGTCCTTCGTAGAAATGGACAAACGTTTTCTGCTGAAGGATTGGTTAGCTTCCTTACCCAGAATTAGACTCATAGCATCTGCCATTCAAACATTAAAACCTCCCACTTCATATTACCATCGCATAATACCTCGCTGATTCGAGTTCTTCTGCCTTGGCTGTCCCTTCATCGTCGAACTTCCTCTTCCAGCTCGAAACCTCATTCTTGGCCTTCGAGAGTTCCTTCTCAAGATCACTTCGCGCCTCTTGCTCTTCTTCGAGATTTTCATTGGCTTGTTCTAAGTCCGTTTCAAACATTCTCATCTTGTTGAAATAGTCGTTTTTAGCCTTTTAAGGGGAATAAGAAAAATGTGTCAGTCTTATGACTTGGTGTTAAATCAGGGGCTCGTGGCTCCGATGTTTTAGGGATAGCCAAGAAAACCATTTTTCCGACAAACACGATTTTTTCGACATTAATTGATTAATATAAGAACACATTCGTGAAATATGAAGCGAGAATCAATATAATAAATTTCAGAGAAAAACACAGATAATAGCCATCCTACGTTTTGTCTGAAAAATTGTCTTCCGCGATTCAAATGTTGCTCACAGTCCGTTTGACAGAATTTATACTTTGCACGTAACATTACGTTAATTATGAAAGAATTCCAGGAAAGAAAATGTTTTACATTCAAAATTATCGCATTAAATTTGTATTTAGTGCTATACCATGGCGAAGTTGAAGGAGTTATATAGTACTGCAATATCTTTTATCTTATACTGCGATTACAGGAGTCCGAATGATATCGAGGCTGAAATCTTTACAATTCCGAGTGTTTAAAGGGTTCTAAATTCAGAACCGCATTAAGATTAAAATGGGTTCCGTTTGTTTCCACAGTAGTGGATATGCAGGACCAAGCAGATTTCGGTATGGTTCCGAATTCGTCCGGAACCGCGTAAACGTAGCCTCAAAAGTTGAATGTTTTCACAGAATATTTAGTGGAATGCAGATACCCTTGTTTCGTCTTCCAAAGCAATCTTCAGTTCTTCAAGTTGCTGTTCCAAGCTCTTCTTGTTCTTTGCAAGGGTTGCTGCTCTTCCTTCAACGTCCTCTAGCTGCTGACTCAATGATGAATTTTCTTGGGTCAGACTTGCTTTGGCTGAGCTGAGGTCTGCGACGCTGGCTCGGAGCTCATCGCACTGAAAAGGAAAGTAAAATTGGTAATGGAGGAGGAATCTACAAGGGAGTATTTAACGACGAAAAACACGGTCGTTCTCAAAGAAACGTATGAGATAAAAAACATGCCAGAGCCTGAAAGAAAATGAAGTAATCAAGTCCTTATCTCTGATGATCACATTCTTAAAATAAACCTATGGAATATCACATACAATACAACTTGCAAACAACGTATATTGTAAACGGACGAAAACTTCGATGTTTATCACAAATTGGTGTAGCGATTTAAATCTATTTTCACCACTGGTGGTTAAATCGAACAAGAAGTAACAGATAGGAGTGTTTAACAATTATCTCTAGAAATTGATTGGTATGATTGACTAGTCACTTGCAGCGGTATGCTAAAATCTAACAACAGTTTTATCTCTTGAGTGTGAAAAAGGAAATAAGCCATTCGTTTACCGTGTTCTTGGATTCCGATAATTCAGCTTCAACCGCGCGGTTACTCTTCTCAAGGGTGGCCTGGTGAAAAGGAAAAGGATCTACAGTTAGTCCTGCAGTACTTCGCTTTACTTGGAGGTATGTAAAGTACCAAAGACCAACGGAAAGACAAGCGAATAGTCAGGCCGTCAAACTAACTGACAAACAGACAGAAAACTTGATGAAAGATAGGTGAACGTACTTAGATGGACTGAAAAAGCTTGTACAGAAGTCTAGTAAGTTGTTCGGTCAGACAAACAAACACATGAAAAAATAAAACAAACAAACAAGTGAATCGAAAGACATACAGAGAAATGAATGAAGAAACAGAAGAACTCACCAACAAACAAACGAATTAACCAGAAATTTTAGTATGCAACTGCAAGACTGCAACTTCACTTTAAACATTTAAATTGCTTGCTGTTGTTCTCCCTATGATGGCAGTCAACCTACCTTGGCTTTTTGCAGCTTCTCAACAGATTCAGCAAGTTCATCCCCTTCGTGCATCAAGCTGGTTCTTTCCTTCTCAATTCTACATGACACAGGAACATAAAGAGAGATTTCCGTCGGAAAATATTCAACATAGGCTTAAAATACACTCTCCTCCACAGAGACTTCTTGGGCTTTTTTGGGCTCACAGGACGATTGTTGGCGTATTCTGGGGACGTACAGTGAGTGAGGCGCCTGCTAACCCTATCTGCGCGCCTCCTAGACGATCCAGAGAAGCCTCTGCGGACGACAGTGCCTTTAAAATATACTCATTTGTTCTCAATCAGTACAAGTTTTTTTCACTATCGAACCCATCCAGCATTGAAAACACGATTATACTCACTTGGATTTAGCTTTCTTCACCTGGTCCAGCTCATCTTGCACTTCGCTTAAAGCTTGTTGGTGTTTCGATCTCATGCTAGAGATCGCTTGATCATGTTGCACATTGGCTTCCTCCACGTCTCGTCGCAATTTGCTGATCTCGGATTCGCGTTTCTTGTTCAAATCGATCTTTTGAATGGATTGAGACGAAAGAAAATAAGCGAACGAAGTAAAACCAGAAGAATTATAAGGAAAAAGAAAGCAAGAAAGGTAGAAGGGTCATGCATACGAGGAAAAGAAAATCAATGTTCTTTCCTTGATTAACAAGTAGTCTTAGACGCAAGGATTAAATCTAACTCCATTTTCAAGTGTGAGTGCCATTCTCACCTGTGCCTGAGTGGCGCCGCCTTGTTCCTCCAACTGATCCTGTAGATCTTCCAATTCGCGTTCAAGATCATCGCGGGCACGTTCAGCCTGTTTTACAAAACGGACGGTCATGTAACTATCAACTATGAGAATGTTATGTGAGAAAGTTATTACGTTAGGTTGAAAAAATGTTGTTTGACTTAAAGACAAATGGAGAGATTTCCGTATGTCTCGATGTCGTTAACGAATAATTAATCTTTTCATCCTTATCTCGTCTGTTAATGCTTTGAAAAACAAACACACTGCGGACATTAGAGTAAACATGTCAATTTGGCCAGAAGGCAGTTTCCCAAACCTTTTGACTATCTACAAGCCGTTCAATACTGCCGACGCAGCACTCTAATTTTTATATCAATTTGGCCAAGATCGTTTAGAAATTGTGGAACTAACCAGTCGTAATAAGGCCACTGTACTTTACTAAGACGTCATTTATTTTTGTAGTTTAATTTTACATGACGAGTCACACGAAATAACGCACTTTGGTGAAAATATTACAACTTCGATCACGACCTGACAACTTTCACAAAATTGCTTTAACCGACAATAACAAAGGGTGGATAAGTGAATAGAAGAACAAAAAGAGGCTTTCAAGCATTCGGTTATCTAAAAAGACAGTTTATCCCAGGGAAATATTGGTTAATATACTGAAGCTCCTCCGTTGATATTGTTCAAATAAATTACCAGCATTCACTCACTTTTGCACGAAGAGCACGTTCGTTCTCCAATTCGTCCTCGAGCTCAGCAACTTTAGCCTACCAGAACGGGACAGAAAAAATTTATGAATTGGTGCCTTAAAATTAGATGCCTAAACACTGGAAACCACCTCATGTCTCCATATTTTGATATAAAATATACATTTCTAGATCCTCAGTTTTTTTATTCACTACATTGTAGCAGTTTCTCTGTGTAATTAAAGAAAGGAGAAGATACTAAATCCTTAATTAATGGGACAGTTGACAACATTCACATGAATTTCACGATATTATTTCAAACTAATTATGTAGCCGACACTTGATTCTGGCTGGCTTATGTTCAGGTACTGTGAAAGAATCTTAAACAATTCCTTACTAAATTCTACTTGATGCTGAACACAAACTGGGTTCATGTGGGAGCGTGGTAAATATCAGACGACTAGTGGACGTTCGTCAAGCTCGTATATATATTATCGTGTAGTATGTATATATATTCCTATAGTATATATATATATTCCCGTAGTAAATATAATATTCCATAATATATGTATATATTATCGCGTAACTCATCAGAAAGTTGCGGGTTCGATTCCCGTCTAGGGCTCAGAAATAACGAGCTTGACGAACGTTCACTGGTCGTCTTACTAACTTCTGTTGTACACGACATAAGCGTCTTTGATTTGCGGATAGTATGGATGAATGAACGTTGAGCTTCTACCACTATCATTCATCAGGAGGCGATGCTTGTACACATCTCATGTTTGAATTTCACGATATTTTTGTTAAATAGTCCACTCTTGTTATAGTTCTGCTGTTGCTTCACACAGCACCTTTGCACGAACTAGACAAACTCTCATCCGAAAGTTTGGGTCAAAAGGCCAACGATCGATCCCGCCCAACTCTATCTCTTGGTTGGCATTCAAAAACTACGATTTGTTTCCACTGTGTTGATAATTTGACAACGCACTCGACAATACAGATAGTGATTAACGATTCTTAATTGTCTTAGCCTCAGAGTTGCGCGTGAGCACTTGTAGTGGTTATAGCGCTGTGACCCTCCATTACAAATCGAAAGGAAGTTTTGTGGGACAAAGATAGGCATTCAACAAAATTGCGAAATAACGAAAAACGTATTGATACAACAGACACCGCATTTTCCGACCTAAATGGTTTACTAATGGAGATGACTATATTTCTTGAGGTTTTTAATTTCTTACCGATGCTGATTTGTCAAAGCTGCGTATAAGTTAATCATGATACCTCAAGTTCCTTGATCTTTCGATGAAGCGATGCGATCAGAGCTTGGTTGTCTTCCACAGTGTTATTCAATTCGTTGATCTCTGCATCACGCCTAATGCAAAAAAATCATTACTGAGTCCGAGGGAACAAACATTAAAATATCTCGTATAAATGTCTTAGCCCTAGAACAAGCCATATCCAGTTAAGATGTATCTTCAGATAGCTCGAAAACAATAAGTATATATTACTTAGTGTCCATTTGTCAATTCCAAAAAAGGAATTCAGTTCTTGCTGTTTGACTTAGATCTACGATCATCTCATAAGCACGGTCACCCCCCCTCAAAAAGAAAACCTTAGCAATTATCTTACTTTTTGACGACGCTTTCCATTTCATCTCGCTTCAAGGTCATTTCTTGTAATTCTTCCTTGGTCATCTATAAGAGAATGTATGCTTAAGATTAACTAATGTTTTCCCAACCTAAATCCACTAGGTAAAGAAAGGAATGTCAGCTACCGTAAGAAAGACAAACGGAACAGTCCAAACCTTGAGATCTCCTTCAAGCTTTCTCTTTGCCTTTTCAACTTCTCCTCGAACTTTCTTCTCTTTTTCATATACTTCGATTTGCTGAAAAAAAAGGAATGTAACTGCATGAGTCGAATCAGTCAATGGCTATTTTCATTGACGACAAAGACCATTTTGATTAATCCGATGACCTCAACGATTCGAAATCTTATCGAGTTACAATTTGAATTTGCTCACCTCATCCAACTCCCGTTCAAGTTTGCCTTTTGCTTTGTTTAGGCTGGTAACTTTGTTCTCCTCTTCATGAAGATGATCTTCCAATTCCTAAAAAGAAAACATACGCATCTGAAACAAGAAATAATATAACAACAAAAAAGTGCTTACTCATTGCCCTCTTACGGCTCGTTCATCGTCCAACGCGCGCTTCTCTTTGTTAAGTTTTTCGATGGCCTCGTCTTGTTTGCTCAATTCGTCGTTGAGTCTTTCGATATCGGTATCTCTATTAGCTTTGTCTTGTTCCGCCTAAATCATCAAAAAAAACATCAACATTACAATTTATGTATGTAAAACGATACGGTGCAAGGTAGACTATGGGAAACTGGTCGAAAATGTTTGGGCTCGTATACACTTTTCAAAACGAGGCAGAAAACTCATTGAGATCAACAAATAGTACACACTTAGGAAGGGGAAGTCATTATTATATAATACGTGTGTTACTATAGTAATATACAGTAAAATGTTTCTCGATTTTCGTTGGCTGGTTCAGTGCAGTGAATCCCAAACAACAGCGGTAACTTGTGTAATGACAGCGCAATTTTTTTTGAAAACACGCAAATTTTTGAGAAACCAGTCAAAACAAAGCCACAATATTTGGCAGGAAAATAAATCTTTGAAAAAACAAAACAACAAGCTTGACGGATCCTAACAGTGAACGATTTGCCAGTTTTTTTTATTGATAAGTAAACATGTTTACTTATTTCTCGAAGACCTCAAACAACACTCCTCCTTAAAAAATTCACTGGTACATGTTTTTTTCCAAGTTGCAGTCAAAACCTTGATATTACCACTACTTATACGTTTAGTTATAATGATGCCAGCGATGAACATCAGTCCTACATTGCCAGAGCAGAGCCCACAGCTTGTGATTACTCATTCTAAAAGCAACCTGATCTTACTTTTAATGAACGACTTTTTTAATTAAATTTCTAGATTAACTCCTTCCTGTCCGTATAGGTTCTCAGTGACTTATGGAGACTTCAGAATTTGACTCTGGCTAACGCTAGACGATTTTACTCGTCAAGGGAAAGTCCTCGGACAGGAAAGAGTTAAAAATATTTTATGTACTCAGCACGTGAATACCAGATAGGATTGACGGATGTGAAGGAGAAAATAAGTTCTTTCAAAGTTAGAAGAGACAATGAAATTTCCCCTTGAGGAGTAAAATCGTCTGGCGCTAACCAGCTCTTAAGAAACTTTCACACGTTATTTCACATGTGAAAAACAGGGAATTAGAACATTTTCTCATGTGAAATTCTCATTTCACATATAAAATTGGAACGTTTTCACATACGAAACACCTAATTCACATATGGTTCATGATTTCACATGTGAAAGAGAAATTCATATGTGAAATGGCATATGAAAGTTTTGAAAGGAACAGTAAAATTAAAAGTAGGGGTCACGAAGACCTTCGCTCAATAGGTCAGTTTCTCTACACCAAAGTTCCGGCAGTTCCCCAACCCTTTTGGTTATCTGCAAGAGTAAAATTAGTATTGATGTAGTTGCTACTCCGAGTGACGAACCATACCGGACAAGTAGAGAAAACTCTACTTGGCCCGCCAGAGGGATTCGAACCCGCGACCTTCGGTTTACTAGTCCGACGCTCCACCAACTGAGTCTCAGGTCAAGTTGGGAGCTGGTCGCGAAATTGATGTTACTTCGGCTATCAACCAAACTTAGCGACCAGCTCCCAACCTGACCTGTGGCTCAGTTGGTAGAGCGTCGGACTAG
>JBAHVQ010000456.1:368237-390452 GCA_036872915.1 Nanipora kamurai | reverse complement strand
AACCCAAAAACTACAACAACAACCCAAAAACTACAACAACAACCCAAAAACTACAACAACAACCCAAAAACTACAACAACAACCCAAAAACTACAACCCAACATCAACAACCCAACAATAACCCAACAACAACCCAACATCAACAACCCAACAACAACCCAACATCAACAACCCAACATAAACAACCCATTAATAACCCAACAACAACTGCAACAACCAATGAACCACAACAACCACTGAAACAATAACAACCACCACAACAACAACCACTCAAACAATGACAAGACCAACCACTGAACAACAACAACAACCACTGAAACAACAACGACATCAATCCCCGAAAGAACAATAACAACCATTGAGACAACAACAACAACCACTGAAACAACAACAACCACTAAACGACAACCATTGATACAACAGCTACCACCACCACCACAACAACGTCAGCAACAAGACAAAGACAACATATACCAAATATTCTTATATATCAATTTAAACAACCAAACTTGGGTGGAATAAAATGGCAAGCAACATTAGAATTACTTCAAAGATTTCAAATCCTGCAATGTCCAGCACTCCAATGAAGTAGTTGCGTTTTTCCTAAACAGAAAATTATTAAATTTTTTAATATGCACCTTGTTTCAACGGTTTAGGTATTACAGAAAGATTGTTGGAATTTCTGAGGCTCTGTGTAATGGGGTGTGATTTCATTCAAGCTTTAACTTTCAAGTGTTTTTCTGGAATGCAAAGATTAACTGTCCACAGAGTAAAGCCTTGTTTCCATATTACCGCAACACCGCAAAAAGTTGAGCTTTGTTCAACTTCTTGCAGTCTTTCCAGTCCCATTACGACAATCGTTGCGGCACATATGCAAACCAGGCTTAAATATTCCGTTTTCGCGTTTTTTCCAAGAAATATATAGCTTAATCACACCAGCGAATTAAAGATTCATCTATATTATTACGTTCAACTTGACAAAACAGTCATTAAGTGGTTCTAGGAAAATGTCAATTTTTTTGTAACAACCGCAAATGTGTAGAATAATTTTAATCGAAAAATTAAGAGTTGTTTTTTTACTAATTCCTTCTAGCAAATATTATCCATTGATTTTCTGAAAAGGACTACACTGCATACCTTTCGGTCTAGAGTCTCGTTAATTCGGGCGACAAGCCAGTTGAACATTCGTTCATACATGGACTTCGACAGAGCGCCAATGGAGTATGCAACCTATAAAATAGGCAGATAAAACAAATAATCTGAGACTGTGTTTGTGTAACAAGGTAAATGCTGCACTCTGTATGACATAGCTGAGTAATTTTTAAAGTGATTTCCTAATATTCTTTCTATCAGGATTAAAACTTCTCATAATTCTCTTAACCCCTTTAACTCTGTGAAAACGTGGTCTCTTTTGAAACTGCAAATATGCACAGTGACCTCCTCGCTTTAATCACGAATGATATTTTTGAGAATTTTGGTCAACCAACCTGCTGCAAATTGCGTCCTTGGTTCACATATTCGTTACCAACTTTGATTCTCGGCTTTACCAACATTTTTGTGAATTCTGAGTACGGCACTCCGAAAAGGAAAGATGCTTTTTCCAGGGCTAGGAACAAATAATAACGAGGTCTAGTATTACATTATAAACACTTATTACTTCTGCCATTTCTGAAAAAGGCAGGTGTAGTTGTGTACAATTGTTTGGATTTTTTAACTTCTTTAGACTTTGTTCAAAGTAATGGCTGTTCAAAGTATGTTCTTCCGTTATATGAAACTGCTTGTACTGTTTCTTTTCAATGCAAGTTTCAGTAGTTCTGCGTGACTACAATGACTTGTACTGCACTTGGGTTCAGCTAGTTATCCAGTTTAATTCTGCACTCAAGGGCTAAGCAATCATCAATTGAAATTTAAAGCTTACTCGCCAAAGACTAGCTCTATTGTAATCCTTTCTGAGAGTTTCTGAGATTTTGAACTTACATTCAGCATCAGCAACTTCAGCTTGTTCTTCCCTTGGTCTTTGTTTGAACTTGCCATTTCCCCAGTGAAGGATCCCAGCGCATGTTTTGTACATGGCAATTCTTTGGTCATCAGTAAACCCAAGGATGTGGGCAGCATCTTCAGTCTCTTGCCAAAGCTCTTGATCGTCAATTCCATCAGCAAAGTGAACACTGTTTTCCAGGAACTTGTAGTCGTCATGTTTGCGAGAGTCAATCAAAAGGGTTTCTTGAATATAAAACAGAAAAAAGAAATTTATAATAATCACAGAAATATAAATGAGGCAGGACAACTGCTTGCAGTTCACAACTTTTAAGTTCATGTAGTGCAAAGTTTCATTAAATTGTACAAACATACTATGTAGATCATCAGATGCAGCTTTCAGTATTTGATAGAAGATGTGATAAGATCGTTCACCAGGGCCTTGGTTAATGACACGGGACTTTTCCAGCAGGTCTAGTAAGATTATAAAAAGACAACTAAGAATTTACAAGAATCAACACCCTTGCCTTTCTTGTTAGCATAAGATACTAGTTTGGCTCAAGCTATTTTTTTGTCTGTTCACACAGGTTACCAGCTTTTTACAACATACATACTTCCATACATGACCAATAAAATCATGGTTTCTTGCATGCATTTAACCTTTTTAATTCTTAAGAGTAATACACAGTGAAGAGAAACGTTGTCTTACAAAAATTAAACCAATGCAGGTCTAAGTAACTTCAGACAACTTTTTGTCTGTATGCACTACTTACATGTCTCAATGTCAGCACCAGCAAGTTTTCCCTGGGTGTTGAAGTGGCAACGGATGAATTTTCCCTGTGAGGCACATTTAAAAATGAACAATACTAATGTAAGAAAACATCATTCTAATAAATGAAAGTCTGAAACAATGTGCTTAAACGAACATTTACTTCAAGAATATTGATCAAGACCTACGTACACCATTCCTGTGAAGGTTGACATTTGTATGGGTGGAAAATGAAACCAACACAAACTTACGAATCGAGATGAATTGTTGTTCCTGACTGTCTTTGCATTTCCATAGGCCTCAAGGATGGGATTGCACATTACAATTTGGTCTTCAATAGATGCTTTCTGAAAAATATCAATTTGTTTGTGAGTGTTTTTTCAGGGTTAAGTTGAATACAATTATTTTGTATTCTGCTGCTAATTTACAATGGTTTGGTCAACCACAAATATGCCTACTCATCAACAGATGAAGTTTGCAACTGACTACAGCTACAATTTCAATGCTTTAACAGGTGGTTTCACTGCTTGGCAATTACAAAAGATATACACACTTAGTCATATTCAAAGTGCTACTCTGGTTTCGTGGCCAGCAAAAGGTACATGCAATTAGCCCAAAAACTTTTCTAGTTAAAAACTAAAAACAATAACACTAGAATAGGGTCACCAGAAATTTCCCTTGTTTTTCAACCCCCCTACCCCCAATTCAATGTTGATCGCTATGGAGACACATTGTCTGTGGTTAGGTGTGCCCCTTTACCCCTGTAGTTGTACTCAACATTGACCAGGGTGGGAGAGGGAGGGGTAGCACTCTTTTAGTCCAAAAATGTTATACATATTTAGAATTCATTTAAAATTGTAAGTGTCCCAAGGTTTTGTCACTAATTGTAGGTTACTGTTATTTCAATTAACTGAGCATTCAAGTGTTATGATCGGCTGTTGGGTACCCTATGGAAAATCTTGCCACTTCTCTTCCCCAGCTCCATGTTTAGTACTGATCACGAGTACTGCTACGAGTTTAGTACCGATCACGGGTGTTGTCCTTACCCCGTCCTTTTTTCCTTCATCTTTTCGTGGTCCTCCCATGGACACGTTGGCAAAGTATTGGATAACTTTTTTTGTGTTTTCAGTTTTTCCGGCACCACTTTCACCGCTAAATTGAACCAGTCACAGCATAATAAAATTAACATTTTGACTTACTGTATTAGAATTAATTCTTAGATGACTAGAGGATGTTTGTCAAGCTCGTTCTCTCAGAAAAACGATTTCTGAGCCCTAGACGGGAATCTAAACCTGCAACCATCTGATGACCGGTGAGACGCTCTAACCATTGAGCCACTGAGCAAGACTCAGATGGTGAGCTTAGGTTTCCATCATTATTATCATATCTTGACTTCCGCTTAGGCAGTACATACAACGAACCTGGACCTTAGCTCACCATCTGAGTCTTGGTAGCTCAATGGTTGGAGCGTTTCACCGGTCATCAGAAGCTTGCGGGTTCGATTCCCGTCTAGGGCTCAAAAATCGTTTTTCTGAGATAATGAGCTTGACGAACATCCTCTAGTAGTCAGATATTTACCAAGCTCCCACATGAACAAACTTTCTGTTCAGCGTTAAGCATTAATTCTTACTTAAACCTGCTCTAGCAATAAGCCAGAATCAATTCTTTTTACATTAGGTAAAACACTATGCATTACACTGGTTAGTGTATGCTGGGATACTTCACAGAATTAAAAACGATGTGCAACAACCCCATGGTGTGCACTTGATCGGGGGGGGCAGTACAACACTCGCTGCTTTTTGGTAAAAATCCATTTTAACTCTTAGATCAAGATGACTGAAGAATGCAAAACTTACGTGATCAACATGGACTGGTTTTCCCTGTCTTGCAACATATCATGGTAGGCATTATCACAAATCGAGAACACGTGAGGTGGCATTTCACTTCTCTTTTTCCCTCTGAACATCTGGACAACCTTCTGAGTGTAAATAGGCAGTCTGCGGTATGGATTTACTGCCACACAGAACAGGCCAGAATATGTCTGTAAAGATATGAATGTTTGGCACAGTTGTTCATTTCTTTATTTTAAATTTCTGGTTAATTATCATTACATGGAATGGAGAAAATACGTAATTTTTTGATGCAGCCAGTGGTACATCTTGGTGTACATAAAATAAAAAACAAAGAATGAAATGAAAAAAGTGCTTGGTTTATGGAGCTACAGTACCAGAACTGAATTTAGTTTTATTTGGTCACGTTTCTGTTAAATATAACTAGCTGTTAATAGGTAACATTTTAAGTTGCTTTACTGAGTTGAGTCGATTGTAGAATCAGCACACGGAACAAAGATGTGAAGAAATTGAGCAGGTCATTGAAAACGAGGAAATTTTTGTGCGCAAAATTAATTACCAGCAACCAGAGGACTTGTCAATGTTTAACTGAAGTAAATTTAAAATCGTCATTTTAGAACTCACCTATAGTACATTCTAATTGTAAAAATACTAAAGTTGGCTTAAACATTAAAAAAGGTAAGGATTGTGACCACAGTAGTAACGATACTGCGACGCAAATGATCACAAACACCCCACCATGAAAACAGCCTAAAGGGTATGTAAAGTTTATAAAATCGGACTCTTCATTCACGCTAAATGAATCGTCAAGCCGAAAATTTCAGTTAATTTGTGCCGCTAGTCACCATGAGACCGGTTACAAGCTATCACGGATTGAAATTTTGCGCGCTTTGAAATGATTTCATTAACATCAGTGCGAAATCTCAGTGCGGAAACGTGTTCCTTCAAGTGTTAAATCAGAAGATCGAATTTCTCCGTCTGAGGGCGAAAATACTGTTTACTCAGATACTAAAACCTATTCTCGTAATTAGGTATTGCTAGAAAGAACTAAATGCTCAGATAGGTAAACCAGACGTCTTGGGTCAACATACACTACAGTTCCATCATGCCACCCAAGTCCTTTTAACGACAGGTTCGAAATATTCGATTATCGAATCAGTAAACATTCACGTCAAGCCTCAAAGTGAGACAAAAAATCATCTAGGTAAAACCAATCACTTCGTGATTAACTTCTTGAATGTAGGCAACTGGCTGACGTATTTCCGAACAGCAGACAGCTGAAGAGATAAAACTATGATGATAGCGATTGTGTTACAAAGTATTTATCCAAGGAGTGGCAAAAAGAGAAGAGTTATGTTTTTTCCCCACACTTCCAAAGTAGAAAATCAAGGTATATTATTTCAGAGAGGGGTAGAACCTGGTTTGCTGCTCTACATTTGAAGCCAAAAACTCGCATTGTATTCGCATTGTTTCAGTTTTAAATACCAGAAAACGTTTAACATCCAACTTGCGGTGAAAAATATCAACATCCCATCCATATATGGTCATAATACAGAAGTCATTCATTTCTGCAATTTAAAACCACGTTTGAAAAGGTCAGCCTTTCGAATGACCACTATTCGAAGCTTTATCACTCGCGCATCCTTTGTCTGTGAAAAACAACTTTTGTAATCCAAAAAAAACCTCACGGCGTTTCCTAAACTTCTGAGTTATGTATCTTCTTGTGTTTATATTTTCCGGGATATCACTGCGAATTTATGTTTTGTAAAACAGCATGACACGTGAAGTTTACAAATACTGGTGGACGGCTTTCGTTGCATTGAATCGGTCGTGGAATGATTTGTCCGCATATGACAGTAAATGCGTGATCGGAATTCACAGATCACAAACCCACAACTCTGGGTCTGGCTGGACACCATGAACACAGATCACAGAACATTGTTTGATATATTGTGTACTATTCACTGGCAGATGTTATGACTGCTCCGGGAATGTGTCTGGGTACTGTTTAACAATTGTTTGCACCTATGTACCTTAGTAGTGAATGGAAAATATTGCAAATCTTTGCAGTTTGACAACGAAAGGTCAGAAACTGGTCCGTGTAAGTTTCCTGCATTTTCACTATTTCATATGTATTCGTGTGATGTTACTCTGATTCAAAACAGTGAACTCCACACGCAGGACCAAGTGGCCTTGTCATGTAAATTTTAATGTCTGTTTTAAATACGGTAGTTAGGGAAGTGCTTATGGTCTCAAGAAAATGTTTGCTGAATTTGATTATGTCGAAGTGCTTAACTTTTCAAACGGGAATTACTAAGTAAACACTGAGAACAACCATTTCGACACTTAAAGTCACTCAAACATGGCGCAAGGATACATAGCTTGTACAGGACACCTTCGACCTACACCTTTATTAGGGTCATTAACGATACGTGTTTAGCATATAAGGCATATATATATTACTCCAAACTCTAAAGATTGTTTACAATAGGCTCCCGGCTGACAGCTGTTGGATTTACAATCAGCAGAAGTACCTTGTGAAGTATTAAATGTTGAGGTGCTCAAAATACGGCCAATAATTTGCCCATATTATATGCTTAATGATAAATAATGTTTAGTATTCCCATTCAGCACTCGTTCTGCTTTTCCTGAAATACACAAAGCGTGATGAATGTGTTTATGCATGCAGAGCTGAGCGTACAAAATGCAATTTCACGGGTCTTGAGTCGAAAAGACACCAAAAAAAACTTACGTAAATTAAAGCCGATGTGTAACGTGATTTCAAGTTATACAACACGCTGGCTTCGTTCAGATAGGTTAGACTGGCCATATCTTCACATTTCTCGAACTTTGGGGGGTTCATCTGCTGTGTGTCATTCTTGTTTATGTCAAGTTTCTGTAAGAGAAGCGATTAGGACATTAGAATAAAATGCAATACTCTTTGCTTCTTAAATCAGCAAAACAGTTAGCCATCGCTCAGTTGATTTTCTTAATTCCAGACACAAATCTCAACACCAGACAAGGATACCCTAGTCAGCACATATAAAATCTGTCGCTTCTCTAGGCATGAAAAGAAAGATCGATGGCTTCTAAATTGTGGTGTACCATACCTTTCCTGCAGAAGTTTCAACCGTAATCATGTCCCCTTTGGTTGCAGTCACAGAAGCAGTAAGGTATCCCTCCTTGTCGTCCGGTATCCACAGCCATTTCTTCGCATCAAACGTTTTTGTGCGTTCGAGCAAAGTAGCTTTGTCGGACGGGCGCAAGTACTGCTCAGGATCTTCGCCAGACATCTTTCAAACCAAGTACTATGGAAGTGCACAATTAACTTCACACGACAAACCTTCCTTCCAAACTCTCACTCTTTCGCTCAAGCTAAGCAGTGACAAGTCGACGTAAAACGTCAGCCGCTAAGACAACTCCCCAGATCCAACTAAGTTGTTCATATACTGCCAAAGCCGGTATTAGCGAGCCTAGTGATTGGCTCTCGTGTGGGTTTGTATTGTGTAGAAAGTCAAAGGTCATGCTGCTCATACCATCATACCAAATTTGGGCCTGTCCAGTTCGCATGGAGTTTGTCAATTGCAAATGTCGACGATTACAACCACATAAACCAATCACGACTCTGAGATAATGACATGTAATGGTCAGACGGATTGTAGGAGGTTTCGAGGAAGCTGTCGGTGTCCAAATTATTCCTGCGGTAACCGAGATAAAGCTGAGATCTTTGCGTAATTTAGCTGTGTCTCTCTGTTGGTCTCAGGCTTGGTCTTAAATACAACATCGCACAACGGCGATACACAATAGAGACCACATGAACACGTTGTTCACTAAACAAAGATATTCACAAAGGAATGGCCTTAGTAACAATTACATGCTCACAAAACTCTAAACACCCATTTTACTGAAGATGTTAAATGAAAGCAACATGTTTCTGTTTCTCTTTTGCCAGCTAAATTCTGAACGAGCTACGTTTAAATTCACGGAATCCGTTAACATTGCAGAATTCATATGTGGTAGAGGTATAAAAAGCTTTGTGCGTTTGTGCTTTGAATTTGGCTGAAGAACAGATTTGTGAATATTTGAACAATTAACCCCTGGGTTTATGCAATCTTTGTCGCGAAAATCCGATAACTTATGCGTGGACATCGGTTGCTGTCAGTCGGATCTGATATCGCGATACGGGGTTTTGATGTTGCGACAGTTATTACTAATAGATGTTCAGCTGTTAATGAAATATGTCAACGCGTATTCCTGATTGCTTTCTCTCTTTTAATTTCTGTCTTCGTAATAATGTATTTCTGTCGATGTTTGTTTCTAAAAGAACCCTTTGTTTTGACTAAATTGTATACAACCTGTTATTATATTGTATTCGTATCTGTCTCGGATGTTACATTCCAAAATTTCCTCTCGTTGTTATTTTTATTTCGGTGAGTAATAGAATATACCTACAACGTTTTAAAACTGACTCTTTGAAATTTGAGCTTTCTTAAAGTTTGACGTAAACTTGATTAAGAAATGTTACTTTTCGTTTTTTGTTTGTTTAAGATCAAGAGTTACGTCGATAAAGTAACTTCTTCCGGGAATACAGTTTGGTTCACTATGTCCCATCGAGCTGGAACTGGCACTAGATGCGCATTTCTTTTACCAATTCGAGGCCATTTAGGCTGATCTCCATTCGAGATCCCACCAAAAAATATGCATTATCCCATAAAATTGATTTCTCATCTACCAACAGACACGTGTCTCGTTGGAAATACTGTGTCGTAACCCACTTAATTTCAAAGTAGACAAAAATGACACTAACCTGATTGTTAACCATGTTGCTGCCACTACAGAAGATAGCCAATGATATAGAAAGAGATAACATGAAAGACCGAACATAAGAGGATGGGAATAGATCCAACTAATATCGTGGCTTTTTAAAGTTCCCGCTGACAATGATACACATGCATTATATGAGAATAACATAACATATTGAAAGAGATCCATGAATTGTTTGCGGGAAGTTGTGAGCTGGCAAAAGTCGGAAGTCAGTTCCTAGAAAATATTGAATGCAAGGAATAATGAAATATAAGGCAAGGGCTACTAAATATGCTGACCTTTCAAAGTGGAAAATGCACGATGAAATTATTTTTTAGAAAGTGGAGGTAGTTTTTTATTGGAATTGAAAGTGATCGATATTATTGAGTGTACATTCATCGACAGCAACTCAGGTGCTCTGAAGTTAAAATTGCTGGAAGATTGCGATGATGTACTGTGGTATGGGGCTCTGATTTTGCACAACATTGAAAGTGGTGAATATTAATTTTGTGCGCGACATGTAAACTTTTATCAAGCTCGCAATCTCAGAAGAACGATTTCTGAGCCCTAGACGGGAATCAAACCCGCAACCTTCTGATGATAAAAATATACGACATTGCGTTTTGTCTATTGCGCTTTGACATTTTGAATGGACAGAACTGATAATTGGTAAGCTTACTTTAAATAGGCCGAATATTGTTTGCGTACTTCGCAACGGGAATAATAGGAATCGAACCCGCAACCTTCTGATGACCAGTGAGACGCTCTGACAATTGAGCTACCAAGACTCAGATGGTGAGCTGAGCTGTAGATTCGTCGTACGTGCTGCCTGCACGGAAGTTATGATGTGATAAAAATGAGAATGACCTGAATGTTAATCATAACTTTGTTCATGTGGGAGCTGAGTGTTATATGCAGACGACCGGTTCGTCGACCTACCGTCCTGTCACATGTCTTCTGCAATAAAAACAAGCTCCCACCTGCACAAACGACATTCAGGTCAATCCTTTTTGATCATGGAGATAAGGTAGTTAAACAGAGTACTGTAAAAAGGTCTCATTCATTGGAACTAGACTGCAGTGGCTTCTGGTATTCACAGATAATCGTCCAGTAACCGATTATACCAACTGCAATCATAAAATAACATTTCGGAAACGAGCACGCTGATTGGTTGAAAGTCATGTTTGTGTACGTCTATAGAAACATGGAAAAGCTCTGGTCATACCATCCTGAATCGTAGGGTGAACTTACGTTTTCATGAACATGAAAAAGAATGCCATTTGCTCTATTTTTAGTAGCTATTTCATTAAAGAAATTGAGATCATTTTCACCGTGTTTCCATGGAGTAATGGGAATGTTCGTGAAAGTTTCGAAGTGCTGGAAATGGTGCCGGGGAAACCCTCACATTCTGAACCCTTGTAACCACCACTAGTTTTTGTTCTCCTAAACTTAGTCTGATGATGAAAATTATTGCATATTGAATACGGAGACATCAAGGAATTGGAATAAAATTCTTTCGTCTCTACACGAGTAACATCATCAGAGTGGTATGGATGTTACATGTACATGTAATTATCGGCTTAAATAACCTTGGCTGTTACAGAAATAGATCGCTGAAATCTCCTAAACTTCCAATCGTGTTTCTCATAACTTGATTGAAACACTAAAAACGTTTCCAATTTCCTGATTATTAATGAACAGTGAATCTTCTCGAACATAGAAGTCATGTGAAATGTAGGACCTCGTCGATCGACAACTCAGTCGAATTTAACCGTTTGAAGATTCAAACGTTTTAAAAGACACCCTATTCAAGAATAAAGTGCAGGAGCCAGAACAGATAGCGAAGCTTTTCATCCATATCACCGTTGTTATCTTCGGGGAAATTCCCGTGGTGAATTCTTTGGTGGTCGTAGGCCGCTCCTAAAGATATCTTCTGCTTTTCTGCACCATGCTACGCTTCGTCGGGAACGCTTCTCTGATTTCGAAATACGATCTAGCCAAGCAAAGGCTTTGATTAAATAGAGGTCTCTCTGTTATTTCTCTCACAGTTGATGAAGACATTAGGGAATTGATTTGACCGCGCAGCGCGGTGCAATCCACCTACTGTGAACATCAGCTGCGACAGGCTGAGTTTACATCGTGATCAGGTAGACAGTCGAAATATCTTTGAACTGCGTAAGTAAAGTAAAATGCCCACTAATTTATTTCCACAAGTGACCATGGAAAAAGTATGAATTTAACTAACGTTTCGTTGTAAATCTTACGACATCTTCAGGTGATTGCTAGAATCAGTATTACAAGATCTCAACTTCGTTTGTTCAACTGTGTTTCATTCTCGTTTTGAAAATAATTTGCTGATCATTAATTTTTCTTACGTGTTTACGGTTTTCGCCTAGTATATCGATCGATTGCTACGACAATGGACTGCTGTGGTATACTGGAGAATCATAGAATCACCGAACGAGTCTCTGTCTTCTTTTCTCTCTCCCCTCTCTCTCTCTCTCTCTCTCTCTCTCTCTCTCTCTCTCTCTCTCTGTCTCTCTGTCTCTCTGTCTCTGTCTATGTCTCTCTCTCACTCTCTCTCTCTCTTGCTCTCTCTCTCGCTCTCTCTCTCGCTCTCTCGCTCTCTCTTTGTCTCTGTGTGTGTATCTCTCTCACACGCGCAAACACACTCATACATAGCGAGTTTACTGTCCAGTTACTTTTGCAGAAATACTTCGAAACGTTGCCAAGGGAACAGGCATTTTGTGTCATTTTGGATGTCTATAACGATATGATGGTAATCCTCGATCGTCAACCTCAAGTCCTTAGAAAACGTTTGTAATGCCCAGGGGGAATCGATCCCGTAACTTTCTTACCACTAACCTCCAGATGGTTACTGGTTCCAATCATTTGATGAGGATTCGAGCTTGGCGAACGTTCACATATGGTTTGTTATACTCGAAGCTCGCCCCCCGTGCGTTACAATCATGCAAAGCATTCGCGAGACGTCAGCTGGATATGGCAAGGGGGGACATACTGATTCCCTTGGATTTTCTTCCCACAAATCTATAGATTAGTGTTTCATTATGATTAGTTGGTCGTATACAGGTAATATACTCGACATTATTGTCCTTTTTTGTTCAGTAATATAGAAAAATGCATCTTCGTACCATTTGAAAATTAATTTTATTTAGCTAATAAACGAGAACTGCTGAACTGTAGCATAGTAGTCCAATTTAGTAGATCAAACGTTTCATGGCTACCAACCCAACCAGTTTGACCATTTTCACCAAGTTTGACTGGCTTTTTTGGCCCCCTACCCAACTTCAAAAATATCCCATCGACGCCCAGGATAACATCTTGTCATCCATAAACACGATTTTGAGATGTTTTGTCCCTGGTTGATCATTTATATCCTCAAATAAGACTTGACCAAATTTGTTTTGTTAATGGTTTTATGACGTTGACTTTACTGCAATTTGCTTCAGCTTCATCTCAGTTGATATGATGACGGAGACTTTTACTTAAGTAGTACTACAGTATGTCAAATCGTCACGAGTCAGAACTGGGTGCGTGTCGTTCGATAGATAGAGCATCTCATTAGTCATAAGAAAGTTACGTGTTTGATTGCAATCAGCGGTGTCAGAAAACTGTTGTGAGTAAACAGCCGGAGAGCATGCGCACTAATGCATACCCAGACCAACCATTCACCACGTCATGAAAGTTGATATCCACGTCACATATTGACACATCTGTGGCACAATCATCAACGAACCAACACGTAGTACTTATTAAGCGAGAGCGTGGTAATTAAAGGAAAACGTCAGACCGAGTTCTAACAATTTTGTCTGTTTTTCAGTACTTAAAAAATGCGCACCTCCTTTCTAATATTTGCCACGGTTGATGATTTCAACTTTTACCTCAAAAACCAAAAGTAAAATGTGTGGTAGGTCTTGGTCTTCCGCTTCACAAAATATTGTTTTTTTGGTCGCGTGGTCCACAACATCGTAGGTTAAAGCTCAGCGTTGACTTGATAGTAAATTAACACGGTGGATGTGAAAATAGTTATTATGAAAACTAAGAAGAAGATACGGTCAAGAACCATGGCCAAATATTTCCATTTTTCTTGATTGAGTCGTATGGCGTGCTTACGCTTGACATTGTCAGCCAAAATGGAGCAATAATTTTCCAGACTTTTCGAGTGAGGACCTGGACACTCACAGCCGATTGCTGAACATGAAACGGAGTGAACCAGTGATGGTTTAGAAATTGAGCAGCGATGCCGTCCACCTCGAGATGACTGGAGAAAACCTGTTGGTCCATGACGTAACGCATCTGACACACCCACCCTCTCTGACGTTTCATCCAGTTTGTTCACCTTAGTATCACTCTCTGCTTTCTGATTGGCTACAGTTGGGCGTGGCCGTTCCACATCAGGTTTGGTCAGATCGCTATCGACCGTGGGGGGCGAAATACGCAACATGGACGCCATGGTTCCCAGAAAAAATTTCGAGACGAAGGGATGCATTGGAACAATGTGTACCCCGGAGTTCTTGTGGTGTATGTTGAGGACATAACAAGTGGCCATCAAGGATAACCCTACCTGAGCCATCACCGCGATGTAGAATATCCCAAGAAGGGGAATCTCTTCCGAGTTTCGGGGTAAATGCTCGGCCTGGAGTTGTAGAAAGACAGCCATTGCCAACAACACCGTGATGCTCAGCGTGGTACGTTCTCCGCTTTCCGGGGGGAGAAAGAAACCCATGAGAACCATAGCGATAATGATGAAACAAGGAATCATCAGATTAAAGATGTAGAACAATGGACGACGGCTGATCACGAGTTCAATAGTTATGTCCGAGAACGGAAACTTACAGCATCCGTAGGTAGTTATATGTCGGTCCACACGAACATTGATAAAGTCCCACTCGGCGCTTTTTAAATACTGACTGGTCACAACCGGTCTGGAGTCGCTGACGATGTCAAGGTCATCAATTTGGAAAGTCCACGAGCCGAACTTCATGATGCAGCGTTGTCGGTCGAACGGGAAGTACCGCACGTTGATCTTGCACGTGCTGATGAATGACGTTGGGGCGTACCAGAAATGATGGCCTCTGTGGTCAATGATGATCTGCGTGTGGTACTTAAGGAGTCCACCGCTGGCTTGCTGGGTGTCGGCGCTAAAGGAAAAAATTAAAAGGAAATTTTGTTGTGATGAAAATAGGCTATCCGGGATTGGTACCAGCTGTTCCTGGGTGACAGGCTGGTTTATTGGCCACGACAGCTGGGACATGGGCAGGAGATTCTGAAGAGGGTTTAGCGTCAAAAATTACCTATATTTTGCGTTTGTTACGGCAGTCTGGCGCAGTTTTTCATCAGTGTGTTTCATTTGTTCGTTTGTTGAACATGCAATCTGTTACAACATTGTTTTCAATTTTGTTCATAAGAAACGAAAACCAACGAGACGTAAAGTTTTCCATAATGGCGACCAATACACTTCTTTCTCGTCCCGTAGTCCGTCCGAAGGTTCCGTTGCTTTTAAAAAGCCACCTTTATCAACGATTTGGACATGAAGCTCCCTCCACTAGCTCCAGTGAAATAACGCCGTGGTAAATCGTTGAAGAAAGCAGTAGGCGAAGACGAATATTACTCAGACGAAGTATAAAGCTACAATGCCTAGAATTTTGCACGGACAAAACAGTGGCATATTTTAGTCTGCATTATTCTTGAGACATTATTCTTTATAATCACCAATTTTTCATGACTTTATACTGTAATGTTTGAGATACTACGAATAAGATGGATTAGAAAGCTAGCAGTATTCCCAATGACAAGCCTTTGTTTATTTGATTTTGGAAATTGCAGTTTTACACTGTTAGGGCTTTCAATAAATCTTGCTGTTCAAACTGTGGAACGCCAAGGACTCAGAAAAACTCGGGTTCGTACCCCGTCTGGACCTTCGAGTTTTACTGAGTCTTTGGGTTACCACAATTTGAACAGCAAGAAACATGAAAAGCCTCGAGAATTTACCTGTTGTACAATACTACATCTGGTATCCATATTTTATCTCCACTGAGTCTTATTTTCGTTATATTCTTGTAGTTCGATGGATTCCAGCGCAGAGCCGGGTTGTTCCATTGCTTAGGAAAACATTCAAGAAGATTAACATTAACAAAAAACGCAAAATTATTCTTCAAAATAGACGAATGCGAGTAAGTTTCACTGGTACGCATAGGAGCAGTTTGGAGATACACAAAAAATTGATTTTCAAAGAAAAATTTCTTGCATTTCCTAATTCTTTAAAGTCCAAGGAAGTGAATAAAACTAACCAAAAAATCTTGCTAAATTTTTTATTACAATTTGTTTCTACGCAACGAACCCTAACTAGCAAAGAACTCAAGCGTTGTCGCTTCTAAGCGTGGAAACCCAAAGTCGTAATTTCGAGACTTAATTCGAGCAAAGAGTACGTGAAAATCGTAACTGCTGATATGAAACACTGAGGTCGAAATTTACTCGACTTGCAGTGTTAACTGTCGTGAGCCGTTTTTATGTGCCCAGTTTCTAGAGATTTCGTCGAACAAACTTGGAGATATATCAGATTTTTGCAATGGGTACCCTAGTTATGACGTCACGTGATCATCTCATTTACATATTAATCAAATCGAAATATCTCAGAAATGAAAAAAGATTCGGAAATGTTGTAAAATGACTTTCTATATCATTTGAAGAATTCTTTCAAATAAGACAAATTTAATTTATATTGTCATATCCCTTGAAGGTCCAACATAGGTTACAGTTTTATAACTTACCTGTCTAACCCAACAGTTGGTAATTATTCGCTGATTTCTGTCTTCCTGTAATGACAAGACAAAAACTAGTGTTTCGTTTTAGATTTAAATCTTATAAAGAACTCATGCTAGATTTTTAACTAGTACATTGCGAATAAACTAAAACTAACACCAGAATCTGTAGACTATGAGGCTGTGATATATGTAGGCAAACGCACACAGAGAGAGGATAAGACAGATCGACAGTATTTACTTGATCATTTTTCTATCCAAAGTGTCGTGTTTTCTGCAAATATGTTAGTAATAGTTCACAAATTGTTTGTTCTTCCTTGCAAATGTGCTATATGTCACGCCAGAAAGAAAAAAATTGCAGTTCCTTACCACTGCCACCAACTGAACAATCTCAATCCCGAAAACCACGGTAAAATTTGAGCTTTCTTTGAAGTAACTTTTTGGATGTGCGAATTTGTTGTATCCTCTGAGTAGATCTGCTATCAGCTTATGCTCCGCCAGATCTTCCGTGGAGATATCCTCTTCTTCAAACGCGAAGGCTTGAACAAAAAAAATTCTTGTGATATCTACGGCTACGAAAGACACCAGGCAGTAGGAATATTATATACGGGGGTCTAATGTATGGAAATAGCGGATCACCTGGACGGTAGCAGAGATTTTTGTTATACAAACGGTACAGCTGCCACAGTAAGGAAAAGAGAACACCTCACAAAATCAAATATCGACCGTTTACTGATCCATTATTAGAGAGAAACTCATATTAGACGACCAACGAACGTTCGTCAAGCTCGTTTCGTCAGAAAAACGATTTCTGAGCCCTAGACGGGAATCCAACCCGCAACCTTCTGATGACCGGCCTCTGATGTATTCCAAGGTCCCACATGAACCGACTTAGTGTTCAGGAATTGATATGAGAAACTCATATTGTTGCACGTCAGGTAACATTAAAAATAGTCCGAACAGCAATCGAACGTTTCAAAGAAACTCGTATGTTATTTACCCTCACAATTATAGTAAGGGTGAAATATGATTACCAACATATATACCAGAAGAAACTGGTGTATTCGTCAGTGTGTTGACGTTGTTTATCATCCTGTTGAAGTGACTATTTCTAGAATGTCATATCAATTACGTTTAACCTTTCAACTGCTGTTTATTTGCTGACGTAAACTGGCCACTGCCTACACAAAAAGCATTTTTTAATCAATTAATGCCCTTACCTTCTTTCGTGATGCCGTTTGTAATCTCACAAACTAGAACCGTGAAGACTATCAAGGAAAACATATCTTCGCAAATACAATTTGAACCTATAATAACAAAGATTACCACTAGTTTTCATTATCAAAAGTACTTAAATTCATTGGATTTTCAACTGGCACAAGAGTTAAGCGAACAGCTTTAGCTGTTCAAGTTTTTGAGATCGTTCCAAAACCGTCTCCGACCTGGATGCAAAACAACAGAAATATCTGTGAAGAAAACAAAGGCCTTTTTCCGTCAAACAAGAGCAATTACCTTGCTTAATCACTCGATGTCAAAGGGGTGAATACACTTAATTTATTTGCAGCATTTCCAGTTTTTTCAATTCATTCGATCGCTTTCGGTTTTCTAATTGTTGTTCTTTCAAACAAATAACACGTCATTTTCTAAGGTTAATCAGTGATACCTTAGAATATATGGTTTCGATCGCAGAACTTTGACCTAATTATGTAGGATGCTAAAACAAACTGAAAACAACGTCAATTAAAAAACGACACTAGTATGATTTCAGTTAATAAAGCTTTAATTCCTTCACTGCTAAGAAGGACTTTCATTATTTTACTCTGGCTAACGCCAGACGATTTTACCGTCGAAAGGAGAGATCGGGCAGTGAAGCAGAAGTTAATGTTTAGAGCGAGACGCATAAGGGGGATAGATTTAACGACTAAACGTTTTCGCGCTAGTCAAGTCTGTGTGAAGCTCCATGAACGTGTAAACTCTGTTATTTTTCAATGAAACTTAAGAAAAATTGATCAAAATTAGGTGAAGCCAACGTAAAGACCCGGCTAAATGTTAGAACATTGTTTTAAGACATTGGCTAAAATTGTCGGTCCCACAATGTTAGTTGGATGAAAGTTTGATTTCGGTTGAACATTTTCCCACAAATATTGCAATTTTCTACTGATTTAGCCGATTTTCCCACATAACAAGGCAACATTGTTGGCCAATGTTAAATAACAACGGCTAGCAATATTCAACCACAACTTAACACAGCTGTAAAACGACATTTAAAAATATAGGTTAGCCTAAAATCCTTATCTTCTACAGTTGATGAAATAAACTTTTGAGACCATGTTACGGTCAATCAAAAAACGTTTGTCGTTGCACAAACTGGTTCTCAACGTAATACTTAAACTAACAAATACCATACCTTAACGAGTCCGCTGTAGTTACTGTCAAGTTTATATTGTGTCCAGATACTTTTATATCCTTGTATGTACAAAGTAGTTCTATATTGACATAACTGGTCTGCACCGTTAGGCAAACATTGGAAAATAAGGATCCCCTAACTGAAGTTGGTAATAAACTTCCTTCTTCTAAACAAGTGTTTCTTTGGTGGTAAAAAAGACAAGAGTTTCCAGAAGCAGCAGCTCTCGTGTATGAATGACGTTGGTCAATGAACATGACTTGACTCCCTTTGTAACCAGGACTTTTTGTATATTCCGCTTGCCGCAGTGATATGGAATTGCTGTGGAGAAACATGGTATGAAAGGCATTGTTTGGGAAATAAAAGCTCAAAATGGGGTATTATTTCCCGCTGTTTTATCTGATAATTAGTATTAAGTTCAGAACAATCAGGATAAATTATCATTTCAGCGTCTCCTTGTCAAACAGGATTGTTTCAGTTGTAAAGTCGTACTAGAATGTGTGCGAGCCAACTTGAAAAGTACTCACTTCGTAGTAAAGTATTAGCAACGCTAAAGTTGCTCAGTTCACGCAGCTTTTTGGATGATTATAACGGACAAAATGCCTTCAAAAAGAAAAGACTCCTGCAAAGAGGCTTCCAATAACTGGATGCAGGCAATTAGTAAATGCAGTTTATAAAAGACGAATACTGAATAGGGAAGATATAGCTGGGGAGCACCTGGAACAATTATTTGTAGATTACACTCGAGCATTCACAAATAATCGTTCGTGGTGTTCCATAATCTTATCTTACGACAACTGTTATTACCATACAATTAGACAGGATATGTCGATACAACGAAAGCTTAAAGGCGGGTATACCGCTAAAATATAAATTTGAGACTTAAAAATATGTTCACAAATAATTCTGAAGAAATACAAAGCAAAGTGTCATTCGTCGAAAAACAGTTTGAGAATCAAAAACTGTTACGAAATAGGGTATTTAGCGGTTGCCATAGTAACAGTGACGTTTAAGTCAGCTGCTAATTACCGTTAACTGTAATTTAATTCGAAGTTAATGACCCCATTTTTTAAGTTTTCCAATGTGCAATCAGCAGGTTGATTTTTGTTTTTTAAAAAAGTTCTCTATATCCAGTTTTTTTTTTTAGCAAAAGTGAAAGACAGGATTTTTCGATGAAAAAAGATCGAGCTAACAAATGTCTACAGAATTGTCTAAAAATCTACCTGCCGATTACTTGATTTCCTAAGACTATTCAAAAAGGGAGACATGAAAGTGACTGCTTTTCTATAAAATTCCCTCGTTCGGTGTGTTTCTCTTGTGAATAAAAAAGAATGTTGATAAAAACTGTAAAACAAGTGGTGAAAGACTGAAGCTTACGTCCAAGACTAACGGACAGGGAAGTAAAAAATGACGTGCAAATTTCCATCAACAGCCAGTCCCCGCGGAAGGTTTCAAAACTGGCGAGGGGACACCTTGTGAACTGGACACCTTCAAGATTTCGAGAAACAAAATGATTAAATTAAAAAAATTATGTCTCCTTACATTTATTCGGTTTTTCTTCAACAGTGATTCACTTCTGCCAATAGGGATGTCTTTTTCCACTAAACGGGCCTGATCATCCAAAAAGGATACTTTTATTCAAGAAAAAGCACATTTTTATTCCATAATAACGGCACTTTCGTGCCCCCATTTTGAAGAAGGTTTAAGGTACTCGCCCGCGCTTCCCCTGATTCCACGGCCCTTGGCAAGGCACTCAAAACTCCCTAATTAACACTACTTGTACACTACTTAATGTCAATTGTCAATCATGAACTCTACATAGAGTTCAGTGGACACAGGGTGGACAAGAGTATAACCAGTCTTCCTCAGGATTTACTCTAACTTGGATGATCAACTTTCACCAATTAACTCGTATTTAATATTGATGTTTTGTTGTACCTCGCAACAGCATAGGAGTGTAAGAGGTACACTCTGATGATATATTGCGAGACACAACAAATATTTACTTTAATCTACATTCATTGCTAATTTTTATGATTAAACTACGATTTCCAGTATTCAAGGACTTCACTCAGTTTAGTAAGCAAATATAAACAGAAAATTCATGCATTCCAAGATGCCTCGCCACCTCTGGATTTAACTGAACATCTAATGTTATTACCAAAAAAAATTACCAGAATTTTACCCGTTTGGCTTCCTCGTGATGTGCCCCGACCATAGGTCTGGGGCTAGTTGTGGGCAAGATGGCGGAAAATTCGCACTGTAAGTGTATATAAACTGTTGTCTTTACTGTTGGTTTTATCTTTTACGTTGTTCATACTTTGCTCAAATTGTGATGGAATGACACTTCTGTTAAGTGCAGACGATTTAATTTATCTTAGGTTATAATGTGAGCAATAATGAATCGGAAAAAATGGAAGAAGAATGCGTTCCTGGGCAAAATGAAAGGAAAACAGGTGGTTTGGACGAAAAATTAGTTGGTCTTTTTTGTCACGTTGAAGAGATTTTTGTTCTGCATATTTTATTGCAGGACTTAGTGATACATACGACCATGTTTATTTTTATTGTTGATCTTTTCATCCCTTGTAAAGTTCAAAAGACCAAAATTGTTTAGAGTGCTCGAGACTTCAGTGGCAATGCGAAATTCTTTAAAGTGTAAACGAGAACGATTGTCCGGGATACGTCAAATAGTTGCAGTTCCAAGTACTCTCCATTTGTGAATTGAGTTGTACATGCCCAGGGAGGAAAAAGAGGTGACATCTGCCTGGGTGCAAAGAAGGGACTGGGTCTAGCAAATTAGAAAAATAATGTTTTATATTCATCTTTATAAACCACATTTTTCTATTCTTTTCTAAATTCTTCCAATTATCTTGAAAATATCAGAAGCAAGACTGTTCCAGCAGCACCTGGTCACCTGAGGCAACGAAGATTTGGCTTCAGGCAAGCTGAGCCCTGGTGTGGTTCTTATGTGCTGAAGGGGCACTGCCCCCCACAATTTTACAGGGGAAACTGGCCCTCCAATAATTTCCAATTGATTTGCTCTTAAAACTGTGTTAAAGTGACAAGTTAAAAGCAATGTAGGTTAAGGCCAATTACTTTGAGGTTGAAAAAAATGATTTTTTTTTTAACTTTTAGAGGAATAAAAATCTACAGAATTTTTTTAAATTATCCTGTTAGTGGTAGTTACCCATCACAGTTTTTAGTTTTTACTAAAAAATATGGTGATCACCAAAGTTTTTTTTCTTTTTTTTTAAATAAACAAGATTAACCAGTTAATGGTAGCCATTTTGGGATGCCAATGTTGCCATAATAATGACCTGGATTCCTTATTTTGTCACATTTTTGGATGCCTAAAATGTGTTTCTAGAGGTTAAATGTTCAAATGTCCAGACTTGAATAAGTTGAGGAATTCTACCAACACAGTTCATGTCTGTAGTTTGCAGCCATTGATTATCAATCCCAAGGATGCTGCTGACAGTGATTGCGAATGGATGTTATAAATGGATATTATAATTGTTGGCATTGTTATGCAGTGCAAGCTAGAGTTTATGATAATAATACCATGATCGCCTCGTTTTCTATTGTTCTCATAGGGAATTTAAATCCCGTATTATCCTCATTACGCATGCA
>JBAHVQ010000456.1:334805-368137 GCA_036872915.1 Nanipora kamurai | reverse complement strand
GCGATTAAATTGCCCTTCGCCTCGGTAAGATTTGTAAAAGTCCTCGGGCTTCGCCCTTGGACTTTCACAAATCTTCCGTCAGCGGTGGGCAATTTAATCGCTAATTTCCCTCAAGCCATGTTATTACTTATAATAATTATGCAAATGTTTGCCAAGGTCAGATCCTCAGAAAAATAATGATTCTGGATTCCAGGCATGGATTGAACTTGTAACCTGATGGCCAGATAGAATTCCACCATGGGGTAGCCAAGACTTGGGCTCAATCCCCATGTGAAACTAGGAAATATTTCAGGATAATTTAGCCAGTAAACACTGCACAATTTAAATAATCTGATGCTTAGATTTTCATTGAAAACTTTCTAGAACCTAAAGATAGTTCAAGAGAAGTGATTGGTGTTTACACAGCAGCAGATATAGCAATGTCAAATGATGAAATTCAACCATCCTTGGAAGAAGAAGGTATGGTTGGCTACTTTGTAAATATAAGGCCAAACATAATGGTGAAACACCAATTGGATGAGGATTATTTTTACTGACAGATGTGCTTGACATTATCTAGTTTTGTATAAGAGAGCAGACCTGCCTGTGCTACAGTTGATGTAAAACCAGTGGCTAAGTCCATCAGCACTAAAGAATTAAACAAGAGTTTCTAAGTTTCAATAATTATCTTTTTTCTATACCTTGTTGCTCAATGGGTAAAGCAGAGTAGTGAACCAGCAAAACATAATTTAATGGTTTGAACTGCATTTAACTGCATTTGTCTTTGTTAATTGAAGGCACAGTCACCATTGTTTAAATGTCAAAGGTCTTTAATTGTGGACAAAACCATTTATTATAAGTAAGCTAGGATGTGTTTAATGCTTTGTCTAAGTCCTTACTTCAATTATTATATCATGCTCTGTTAATAGACCTTATTCACATTGTTGAGTTTGTTTGCATCACAGGTAGGTCCAGATTTACATGTACCAGGGAGCAAATGACCTGTTTGGTGTATAATTTGAAATTTTAACTAATTTCAGCCAAGTAACACAAATGCCCACTGTGGAGACTGAAACTACCCACAATGTAATTAGACTATTGTGTTATGGTCCATTTGAGCTACAGTTTGGTGAATCATGTATTATGGATGACATTTGGCATTCTTTTACATATTTTCCTCAATTTTCTCCAGGTAGTTTCAAAACAGAAAAGAAATGTACTGAAAATGATGATACTTCTGATTGTAAACAAGAGAATTCTAACATACCATTTTCTGCTGAAGATACTATTAGTTTTCGTGTGGTATGGAATAAGAAGAATTATGAGGTGAAATTTAATGCCAATGACACTGTTGAGAACCTTAAAAAACACATCGAATCCTTAACAGGTATTTACTTTTTTATTAAAGAGGCAACTTCTACATCAGGGAGTTTGAAGTTGAAACTTCAATGAGTTCAAATGGATGGAAATCTACTGAAAATCAGGCTACCCTAAGACAGCTCTTTTGTCAGTAAATCCTAGTTAATTGGCCAGCCTGGTTGTCAAGGCTAACAGATCTTAACCAAACAACTAGGGGCATCTTAAAAGGTCCCTTTTATGAATTTACTCTGGCTGAAACCAGATGATTTTATGCATCAAAAGTATATCTTTTAACCAGCCTGGTTGTCAGTTGGTTGACTAAAAAATATTTTGGAGCAGGTTCTGTGTATAGTGAATGAGTGTTATACAGATTTTTGACTAATGCAGTACATATACAGTTCTGAGTTATGTAATATTGCATAATATTATATTGTGTATAATATATGTACATGTATATACATGTACATATATTATACACAGTATTATATATGGTTTCAGAACTTGTATGCTACATCAACATATTTTGAAAATGTATGAAAGTAACAAAATCTCTTGTGAAATATATCATAAATTATTCATAGGTTTACCAGTCACCACACAGAAGTTGATGTTTAAAGGTAAGCACAAACATTAGGTTTCTAAAATAATGGAAAGCAGTATTGTATTAATCCTTGCATAGTTTTCGTCAGTTTTTCAAGACATGAAATAACTGGGGGGTTTTTATTCAAAAATCTATTGGTGCTGTGTTTATTTTCATCATTCTACATCAATTATTTAACACCAAAAGTATTCTTAACCAAAATGTTGTGGGTTCTCTTTTAAACTGTGGGACCCTTATTCTAATTACTGCAGGTTTGTTTGTGATAATTTCTAGTCCTGCTCAGTGTTTTCTTAATTTATTAAGCAGATTATTTGTCATTTCCAATATATATTTTGTTTTTAAACTGAGTCCAAGCTTGAATCCTTTGTATTTTTTGTATTTATGTGTAAATGCATCAGGTTTGATTAAAGATGACAAAAAAACTCTAAACGAACTACATGTGACAAACCATGCAAAAATGATGGTGATTGGTTCAACAGTGAAAGATATTATGACAGTAACCCTTCCCCCAAGTGCAGCAGCATTAAAAGAAGATAAATCACCTTCAGGTATTGTACTGGTATGAATTAATGCTAATCATGCTCAATTTTTAACAAACAGTTTTTGAAGACATCAAATTTAATCCATCTTATTAACATAAATGTACCTAAAATTCATGGATCAACAGCTCTATATTTATACTGTTGAACTTAACTTTTTGATGCCAAATTTGGTCACAAGTGAAGGAATTTTACTCGTCAAAGGAAGAACCCATTGTCACCCAGGAGATAAATTATGTTCTGTATTTTGTCAAACTTATGAACGTGTTTATACACATAGAATAATTAAGAATTAAAACATTAAGACAAACCATATCCCAAATTCATGGACATATTTTATCTTTTCAGGTTCTGCCAAAGAACCCTGGTCTAAACAAAAGGTTCAGTACTCTTGTAGATTCTGCAATTTTAACAATTAAACATGAGCTGATTTTGTGTAATAATACAGTATACAGCATGCAGGTAACATACAGCTAAGACATTTGCACTTGTTTAATTCTATGTTAGATGCACAAAAAGATCTTGGACAAGGGCAAGCCAGATGATGTTTTGCCTGGTGATAAGTCAAAAAAGGTAAAATTGCAACTTGCAGAATGAAATTTTATGTACTATTATTAATGTGAGCAGTTAGAACCCAGGGCAATCCTGTAATCTGACTGGCTGTGTCAGTTGGCATTTGTATTTTTATGATACATGACTACAGTCAGCAGAATTTGATACAAAACTCTTAATTGCAGCCATGGACTGTAATTCAGTAAGCTTAATTAAAATGCACCAAGTGCTTGTCAGTAACAGTTATAACTAGATAATCCAATCTCACCTTGTCCTCCATTATGTCCTGCAGTGCTCCTTCCCAACTTACATCTAATCCATATCAATCCATCCCTTCTTACCTCATGTTTCACTCCTACCTTTCAACTCCTGCCTTTGCTCGAAACATCAGTTTTTCTAAATATAAGTTCCGGTAGTTTCCAAACCCTTTTGTTTTTCTACAAGTCGTTCAAAACTGCTAACGCAGCACTCCACTTCAATACGTTTCCTATTTCACGTCATTCCATTGTATTCCCATTTACTCCAACTCATCCACATAAACAGTTATCATTAAATCATGCCAGCAGTGTCTCTGACCATTACATTTTACCCTAACCCATCCAGTGGGGTTGCAACCAGAACCTAATGATTTTCCTTTCCTTTTAAAAGGAACCCCTTCCTCGTCATCCAATTTCAGGAATGTACAATAAAGCTGCAGGAAAAGTTAGATTAACATTTAAACTTGAAGTTGACCAGCTATGGATAGGAACAAAAGGTATTGTGTTTTGTATCAGAAACAACATCACTAATTTAGTGGATTTCAATTTTCAGTATGTCCTGGCACTTGTTGAAACATGCTGTAGAGTGATATTTAACAAAGACAAACTTCTGATTTTCTTATATTCTAGAAAGGACTGAAAAAATATCCATGGGTTCAATAAAGAATGTTTTATCAGAGCCTATTGAAGGCAATGAGGAATATCATGTAATGGTACTGTATGAGCAATAATGTCTAGTTAAATAATCTATAATATACATGTAAATGGTTTGAACCTGTGATTATCGGTAAGAGTTGGTTGTTGATTGTGCAGGTTGTAGTCTAGAGAAGGACTGTTAAATGACTGCCACAGTGGCAGTCAATGACTCTTAAGATAACCACCAGTGATGGGGCTGGAACATCAGTAATCATCAACAGCCTTTCTCAATACTAAATGGTGACTGCAGTGTATAGTGTACTGTTTGTATTGTTAGGTATTTCCCTTAAAATAATATAGTATATTGCACAACCACCTGAACAATAAAAAACCTAACTTCTAATGGATAAACCTAAAATGGAATGTACTTTAGTACAGCATGACTTTGGTATTGTCTTTCTATGAAGTAACAAGCATCTGAAAAGATTTGTTTACCCCATGCTGTTGTTGTCTTTTTTGCACCTGATCACAAGGATGGAGGAAGCAAACTGCACTGGGAACTTATTTTTGTGAATATATGGTATTTAGTGTTATCACTGGTTAATTGTCAATTGGGAACAAAAAGTCTAAACTTTCTATTCCTTTTCTTCAGGCAATCCAATTAGGACCGACTGAAGCATCTCGTTACTGGTTATACTGGGTACCTGCACAATATGTGGATGCAATAAAAGACACTATCCTAGGAAAATGGCAGCCATTTTAGTTGATGTACATGTAGTCTATGTACTGCTATTGATAGAAACAAGCAGTCACTGGCCAAGACAAGAGCTCTGCCTGCAAATCATGCAATGCTGAACATCTCACAAGGTTCAACCTTTGGGATGATTGCTAAAGAAAGAAACTATGATGTGGTAGATTTAGGGATGTGTTTTGTGTTGCCAAGAGGGAATTCATGTACATGTGTGCAGGGCTGCCAAGAGGGAATTCAAGGGATAACCATTCCTTTGACCTCAGATAACGTTCACAAGACTGCATTCATTTCACTAAGCAGAACTAACATCTTTTCCTGCTGCATTGGGAGCACATACTTAAAGTGCTACTATGACAAAAAATGATTGTTCCACCTAATTTTGAACTCATTAGAAAAATTCATTTTGAAAATGCGTTTGAAAGGAAAATGAATGACATTCTTATTTGCCAGTATCTCATCTTGTTCATCATGGACCTGCCAGAATGTTTCAGAGCCAAGTATAAATTAGTATAAGATAGCTTTTATTCACATTTGTTATGAGTTGGGGGGTTGGCAAAAGTTAAAATTTAGGTAGTTCTCCCATCCACATCCTCCTCAAAACAGGATATAAATTGCATGTAAATCTTAATTACAGTAGTAGAATTAAATTTCTATAAATTAGAATACAGGATCTATGTTAGTGATAACTATTCTTTTAAACCAACAAATGGATTCTTTAGTCAATCAGAAAATTGCTAATAAGAGTTAATAAGAGTTTGGTATCTTATTCCCCAATATCTTTATCAAATTGTCTGATGCAGAATGCAATTTTATCTATTTAGTGTGTTTTTGCAAGTAAAGTAACTGTATTTTTATTATAACTATCTTCAAAAGAAATAGTTAATAAGTTAATTTTATATTTGACAACTCCCTCTTCCTTAATATCATGAAATTATAATACAGTACCTCACAATTGTACATTACAAGGCTGCCTAACCCTTATTATTATTTTGCCAACCTCTATACTCTAAAAAATAAAATGATACAAACTTCAATAATGCTAATGTTTCACCTGATGTATTCTGTCTTGTTATATAATATATGGGTTAGTAAATCTTCACAGGTGTGACTAAGGATTTAACATCCCTTTTGAAGGTTGATTGTTCACTCAGGCCCCCCAGTGGAATCTTAAGCTCCACAGCTGATGTTAAATCCTTCATTACACAGATGTTTGACTAACCACCTCATCTCATGACTCACTCAAAATGACTTTTTTGAGCTTTCTATAAAACAAAATAATATTAGTCACCAGAAATTAAGTTATGGACTTATTAGCATGAGATAAGCAGTGTGATAAGTGGGTATCACACTCTTGACTACTACTGAGTTAAATGAGGGATTTAATGCTTCTGCTGAAACATTGAATGGTGGGTGTGTCATGAGGTAAGTTTGTGGAAATGTGTAGCTTTGATGATCTTGAATAATCACTAGCATTTATTGTATCATAAATTTGCCAGTTCCTGTTTAGTAGTCAGCAGTAACTTCTGAAATCTCTGTGCAGCTCTGCCTGTTCATGTGCATCATTTCAGTTAAACTGGCTGTTGAATTTCTTTTTTTTCAGTTTTTACACAGCAAATTAAAATTGCCAACTATACTTAATTCCGTTGTGCTTGTTTTAACAGGTGAGCACCACCTCTTCAATAAATACCAATAAGATATAGATTTTGTATTTTTCATATTTATTTGATACAGCAACAATGTTATGATGGAGGGTTGAACAAAAAGAAATTAGTACCAAAATATAATTTGGAAATGTGAACTTAATTAGCATGACATTTGACAACTTTAAACCCAATTTTCTCCTTAAATCCAGACCCTTGGCAAACTCATTTCTCAGTGTTTGGAAATCAGACCAAACACTCCTTGTTGTCAGGTACTTTGACCAAAGTTGGTAGACAGTAAGTATTGATTATACATTATACCTTTAAACAAGGTGATAAGCAATTTATCAACCTGAAGGCAAGAAGTCCAGGGTTGATATGTGGAAGCTTTTGGAAGCTTTCACAATAATTATAATAATGCCTGATACAGTACAATGATTCAAGAGAACATCCTTTTTAATCAAAAAACCCCATCTGTGTAAAATGTAATTACCTAGAAAATTAATTTACATAGTACATAAAATGTACATGTTGAAAAAAAATTTATCATTAATGAAATGCACTTTGCCAGAATAAATGTTTCTTCGCAACATGACTTCATCAAAGTACATTTAAATGTTAACAAGTGTTCCTCTACATTTAGTTGCATGTACTTTATTTTCTTATACAGTGTATGCCCACCCAAGTTTAGAACAGAATTGACCAATTACACATTTTTAGTTAGGCACTAATTACTACATTATGGCAACCATAAGTTTCTTCCTGATTCCAAGACAAAATCTTCACAAATCAGTTACTGGTTCATTGCTCTGAGCAATCCAGTTGGAAGTTTATCTCCAGCCCCTGGATAGTTGTTTCAATCCTCTGCCTTGCAGACCTTGGTTAATTATAAGCTACAAGCTGCAGGTTGTAATTGTACAACAAGGTACATCGTTGCAATGGCATAACATATCTCAACCATGATATTACAGTGTTTCATAAATACTATTACTAATTTGTACTTAAATATATGAACACACCATTGCAATTGTCTTATTTCACTTGAATGATTCATTGTCTACTGTAATTGCAATATCACTGTTCCATGCTTCATAGTCATAAATCATTGAGAACCTGCTCACTTATTCTCCTCACTTGATGTTGCTGCCTGAAAAGAAGTGAAAAAACCACCATCTAAATTTCTATGCACAGATAGCAAACTAATAGAACCAAATGACTAATAGTAGCAATAGATGGTCTGGGCAGAAAACGAATTCGAGTTAAAAATATGATGGGCCAGACAATATATTTAAATAGAGGCATAACAATATTTATAGTTCATATATGTCTTTGTTATGTCTCTGTATAAATATATTGTCTGTGCCATCATATTTTTAACTCATATGACTAATAATTGACAAAACTACTGATGTATATTTTATGCCAATTGATGGTTTGCACATGATGTCACAACAGCTATGCAACTTCAACAAAAGAATCTTATTAACTTTTATTGTATGTGGCACTAATATGGCCACTGTTTCTTTGTCTTTTAAATCTCATGGGATTGGTTGCAAGCCATCAATAAATGGTTTGCATATGACGTCATGTCAGCCATCTTAGTTGAACTTCAATAAAAGTATCTCATTAATCTATGTTGTATGTTGAACCAAGATTGCTGCCACATCATTGTCTTCAGAATCCCAAGGGATTGACTGCAAACCATCATCAACATAGCATACCTATAAATTTTAATACTGAGATTTTGCAAAATTCTCACCAGTATTGTTATACATGTAGGTAAATACTTCTATGTTATAATACATAATTTGTAAATTGATTTTTTGTTCAGAAAGCCTCTCCAACATCTTGCAGATGGAGTCAGTGTACTTAATGTGGTTGGTATAAGATACAAAGTTTGCAGTACAGTACTTTACATACCTGCTTTAGAAGTTGTTGAGCTAAGAAGTTCCCTGCCATATTTTTGAACTTTTTGGATGCATCTTTCTTACAACGAACATAACCAAAGAGGTTTGCACAGTTAAGGCTCAAGGCCACAATCACTATGATCTATTGAGAAAAAAGGAAGTTCTTCAAAGAAATTGAAGGTAGAGTCCTGTGAAGGCAGTTTTGAATGACTTGTAGAAAACCAAAAGGGTTGGGAAACTGCCAGCATAAATGTAAACTTCATTTTGTTTAAGACACTGCCACTCAATACAGTCAGTCTGTTGTCCATGAGATGGTAAAACAAGAGAAAAAAAAGGGAACTCACTATATCTACTATGTTTTTTGGACAACATACTGTCTGCAAAATGTTGACAAAATGCATTTTGTCTCTGTTGCATCTAATTTTACTCTGAGTATCAAGTTACAAGATGTTTTTTCTGCTTTTTATTTTTATTTGTGAATATTGTCAGCAGGCTATGGTTTTTTTGCATTTTCCCCTCTCTTATATGGTCCCTTGAGAACTTAGCTTATCAATATATTTGTTGGGTTGTTGGGTTTTTGGCTTTTTTTCCATCTTATACAGTCCTTTGAAAACTTAGTTCATCGATATATATGTTGCCCACGAGATCCCATTTCTTCACACTCTCCATGACATAATATTTACAAAGCTGCATACAGTCCATCTTACCATCCAGTGAGGTTTTAAAGAAACAAGTGATGTTATGAGCAGTAAGATCCATATAATTGGAGTACAAACCAGACCCAACCAAAAAACACGAGATTCTAAAGCAGATATATGTTTATCACTCTAAAAAACAGTAAAAATAAGTTTAACCCATTAAGGAACAAGTGTGCACTTTAGTATTTTACAATGTAATCTGGCTAATGCCAGATGATTTTACAAGCTACAGTGATGAGCCTTGGGCATTAAGGGGTTAACTGTTGCTTGTTTCCAATCACAAGTAAATTTCTTTTGAATATCTATTATCAATGTTGTTTGTTTTGTTTGATTTTGGTTAACCATTACAGTATCTTTTCTCCATTGAGAAAAGTTATCAAACATAAAAAAAAATTGTTGTCACTTTCATTCAGCCAAATGCAACCATGAAATAGAAAACCCAGCATAAATTGTATAATATTACTTAATGAAATCTTAAGCCACCAAGAGGCAATGGCTCAATTTAGTTTTTTTTTAATTTTAATTATTTGCTGTTGTTTAATTAACAAGTAGTTAAATTTTCATACATTCATTCAAATTGGCAAACATTAAGCACTAATCATGATTAAAGTAAATCACTTTTTTATACAGCTGGCCCTGGTCTGCTGCTGATCTTATTAGTAATATAACATTTCAGGTGCATTTGATCGATCCTATTCCAGAATAAGTATATATTCTGGAATATTCTAGAATAGCTATTTTGAATACTTTGGAATTATAATAATAGTCCAATTAAATGGATATTCTGCTTTATTCCAAGTATTCTTGTTCGGAGTTTGTTTCTTCCTTTAATTCTTATTCCTGAATAGGATCAATTGAATACACCCTTTCTGGGTTATTTTTTCACCACATACTGTACACATACCTTATGTGATTCAAAAACCCAATGGCTTTCACCATCTTCGTCAACATAATTCCACCATCGAAGCCCCACTAGAAGCCTTCCAGTGATATTTTTAACAGTCCAGAAGTCAATGGATAACAAAAGAACAATTATCACAAAGCTTGTCACAAAACTCCCAATTAACCAACCACACAATAGGTAAACCACGATGGCAAGTATTCGGAAGCCAAGATGAAACATCACTATCATGGGATGTCTGTTTAACAAGAAAGCATGAACACACTGTGTCCCACTTATTGAAACTTTGGACTATCATAGTCATTTCTTCATCTACTAATTTATATATTCTAAATTAAGCCTTTAACTCATTTATCAAGTTAGATCTTTCATAATTTTACTTTGCATAACACCAGACAATCTTACTTGGTAAAGTGAGATGTTTGGAAAATATAGAGCTTAGTTAAATATAATACAATGGAAATTCTGTAAATAGAAATCATTTTTAATCCTCTTCGTTTAGACTATCTTGTAGTCATCATCAGGAAAAAAAAAAATTCCTGACAATTTTTTGCCCTGAAGACAGTTGAAATGTAAAGAATGAAAATTGATTTTTGTTTACGGAGTTTCCATTGTATCATATTTAATCAAAATACTCAGCAGTTACCAAAACTATAGAGCTTAGTCATTTACTAGTTTATAATATGCACTTTATATAATATATATGCTGATTTACTTGTAGTTATTCCAGTGGAAAATGCATTTCCCAGGTGTACTAAGAGTCACTCTATGTATTTTGGCTGGTTACCAACTGGACCAGACCTACTGTACCATCCCCTCTCCATTTTTCTGCCAGCTCTCCCCAGTTATAAAATTCTGAATGCGTTTGTGCAGTAAAAATAATGCAAAATGATTGAATGCTCGTTTACTCTGTTCTTTTTTTCCATAATGACATAAAATATGAACTCAATGAAATTCTGTTTAAACTGCCACGTCATAAGATACTGTGGTTTGTTATTTAAATGAACAAGTGGTACTATTTGTAAAACTAGTCAAGCCCAGTGCACTGCCATAAAAAAGTAGAGAGGTTTCACAGTAAGCTTGCAAGATTTATAGTTTCAGACTATTTTTATATTGAACCTGTATATGATAACTGAGCCCTCTTGCAGTCATAAAATATTTTCTGTAACTATTTATGTGTACGTAACATGCACAACCACAGACCTCAATTTTCGCTTTCTTGGCTCCAAGTCTTCGTCTCCAAAATTTAAGGCGACGTCTTCGGTTGCATCATCTGGAATCTAAGTTTAAATGTCAAGCATAAAAACGTCAACTCACTTCAAAACCAACAAGAGAACAACAAATTTGCAAAACTAACCATCGCCATCTTTAACGTGGATATTAGTTACCAGTCTTCCGTTTGGCGCACTCCAATATGGCGGAACAAACAGGCACAATTGTTGCAAAATTTATGGCTATCAGACGCAGTTAAGATAACAATTCCTCCTTGTTAAACCGTTTTCCAATGGTTTAACAGACTTCAGTGCCTTCTTGATAAAACTGTCTACCTGTGAGTGGTCAACAAAATTCCAACATGGCCACTGGAGGTGTAATTGTAAGTGTTGGTCTTTTGGATGGAAATTCTTGCTTTAATTGTAGCTATAAATAAGTTCAAGTTCTTCCAAGCTTTTTGTATTTGAAAACTTGAATTTTAAAAAGCAGCTGCATATAGTCAGAAGTTGGTTTTCTTTTTATAAAGTTTGGCAAAGATGAAGGAATTGAATTAGAAAATATTCAAATCAAAAGTAATCAGGTACACTGTCGTATTTATGTGTGTTTAGTTGTTCATCCTGAGAATTATAACTTTCAATTAATTATCATAATCACGTATGATATAACGTTGCTATGGAAAGGTCCAGTTTTTCATAAAAATGTTCATTCATACCCTTTAAACATAAGGAGAGATTATAATTTGATCAGCCGTTGCCAGAGGCAACGTGGGATAATAAGGCCTTGAAATAAGCCCCTCCCTGCTAATTATAGCATGATGCTTTGGCTAACAAATTAGGACAGTTGCAAAATAAAATACAATCCTGATCAGTTTACTGGTGACCCTATTCTCTTATATCTGTCCCTTATTCATAGGTTTGAAAAAATTTAGATCCTAAATCTTAGCAGCATATCATGGAATGGGCATGGGGGATTGGAGGGTTTAAGAATTCTTTATACCTACACAAATAATGATTGAGGAACAGTTATTGTGTGATCTATTTAGGTATAATGTCATAATTTATGATGACTTAACCCATTACTACGCATTTATTATATGGCTTGCTCTGTGAGCAGTTTATTATGCTTTTTTCTGCAATTTGATTGGCTCCTGAGCAGTATTAACAAACCCTTCAAAAACTCAAGAATAATTGATGAACATTTTAGCCTGTTGAGTCACCCATAGTACATCACATGCATGGATTTTATATCTGATAAAATACTCCTTATTAGTATTCTTTATATAAATGCCAGTATTTTCCTCCAACAATGTGAGCCATTGTTTAAGCTCCACAGGGACAAGCTTTTTGTGGTTCATTTTTGAAGCCGTTCAATAAACTCACCGAACATGTTTTATCAGGTCAAAACCCACTTGGCCACACCCTTGTGGTTTTAAACCCGATAAAACACTGCTCCTCATTTATTAAACATTATGTAAAAACTGGTCTTTATTGGGAATAGACAAATGTTATCTAAAACAAAAAAGCTTTGAAAAGGAAGGAAATATAAGCAGAAAGATGCTCTTTTCAAGCTAAAATGAATTTTGGAGATGATTTAAGATACAACCACAGCAATATTGACTCTTTAGACAAAGACTGCCAGCTTAAATTTTCAAATATTCAAGCTTTTGATATGTTTCCAGAACTGGTGAAAAAGATATTAATAGACCACTTATGAAGCAAGCCATATGGTCATTTGCACAGAACTTGATGCTTCACATCTTGATCTGTACTGAAAGACCATGAGCAGTATAATTTTCTAGTAAGGACCACCCACTTGGTCATTAAGTTTTTAATTATCAATGGTAGTGTGGGTCAAGGCTTATAGAATTAATCACTGTTAGCCTTTAGTGTCCCATCGTATTTCTTTGAGTGACCTTAAAGAAAAAAACAACACTTATTTGGGTAATTTTTGCCTCGAAATTGTTGAAAACACTGAAGGAAACAATTTCTTAAAAAAAAGCTGGGAGAGTAAGGGTTAATATATACTATATAGATATATGTATATATTTCCTATCTACAGTATATGAACATGTACATTACATACACGCATACTATAGATATATGTACAGAAGATTACATGTAGATTCTTAGCCTACCATAACCTCCTTAGCCCACTTCTAAATACATTTAGGAGAAGGAGGAGACTTTGCTTGGCATAACATCAGAAGAAGCTTACAAGCAACTATGTGAGATCATAAGACATGAACTGATTATCTTCAATCATCCTAATGACATTGGTTGGTGGCAGAATTTTATCAAAATGTTAGCAAGTGTGAACAATTCTTTCAGTTGGACATCATTGCTTATCACATTGCTTGAAATATTGTTATTAACATTGGGTTATTTCTTTGAAGAAAACAGGTAAGTTCTTATATTTTTACTTTCAGGATATCTAAACATACAATATCCCTTGCTTTGTGATTGATGCCAAACTTCAATGTTTTATAAATTGATCTGGAACTGTTTAAAAATTTCATCAAATTCTTAATCTCCATTAGTTGTAAGGTCTATATAGAGAAAAATACTAAAGTGACAAACTGGGCTATAAAGTTTTAATAATTGTAACACATACCATACATTAGTTACTTTGCATCACATCTTTTTTATTGCCTGCACAAGCTGTCTCATAAATTCAATAATTGTTACAGTATTACTATTTTAACATAAATCGCTCACCTTATCAGGGATGAAACAATGGCATAATTGCCCCCTATTTATAGAATGAATCCTTTGTCCTGACAAAATATTGCATACTCTTTTGAGAAAACCATTTCCTTTTGCTGTATCTTTTGTAAGGAAATCCATTGCTGGATTGTGTTTTCTGGATTCTTAAATCAAATGAGATTGCTCTGCAACCTCCTTATCTTTGACATGAAAATTGTCAGTAAGTTAACTTTGCCGCACTTTTAGAAACCCTGTATCTCTTAAATTTCAGAAGAAGCTTATTATTGGTGGAAGCAGCCATAGTTATTTTCATAACAGCAGTAAATATAGTGATATGTGTCAAAGAAGAGCAGCTGAGGAGAACAGAACTGTCAAGAAATGTTGGAAAGTTTCTAAATAAATGTCAATGTACGTGAATTGTCTGCCAAAATAAGTCAAGCTCTCTTTAAATAAACAGTCCCTGCTGTTGCTTTGAGAAGATACCATATAACAATATTGCTTAAAAATGTAAAAACAAACTATGGTAGTAAAAAAAAGAAATTATTTACCTGTAGTGATAATCATCGTCTCCCTTCATCTGAGTCGAAACGTAAGTTTCTCCGACCTTATGCCCTGGCAGTATCCCGACCCGTTTGATTATGTACATGCATCCTATTGTGAGCTGTTCGACGGAAACTAACCTTCATCAAAACCCCAAGTATAAGATTAAAATGATCAACAATACGTCATCAGAAAAACGTTTCCTAAGCTGAATTGGGTACCTAAATGTTTGTATTTAATGTACCACTATTTCAATCCCCTCCTTTTATCAAACGCTCTTAATTTTCATACTTCTTCCCAAGGCTTCAGACAAAAATGTACTTGGGTTCAATCTTCTTACCCCGACCTCAGTACGCCGATCACGGGCTCCGTGTCATTAGTTTGGACCTACCGAAATAATAAGCTGGTCAATGTTCCTGCAAACTTGTTGGTCGAGCGAGACGTAATTGTGCTTGGACCAAGTCAGAAATGTCCTGCAAGAGTTCAACAGGTAAGCTTAAAATATATGGGAAATGGTGCAATGAAGTGGTGCTACATAACCTCCCTCCTCAGTTCTTTTTTGTCTGTCTATGTCTGGGGTCAACAGAACATTTCTCCACCCTATCTGTTTGTCCGTCCGTCCATCCATCAGTCCATCCGTCTGACTGTCCATTCCTTTGAGCCGTCCATCTGTTAGTTCCTTTTTCCCCATCTGTTAGTCTCATTAGGGTCATTTATACGAAAGAAAATTAGCTTCGGCTAAGGTAAACCGCGAGCAGTGCATTTATGCGGCATACATTGTCGCTCAAAGTTAGTCACGAAGACTCGTATAAAAGACTTTGTTCATATAAAATTATCAGTGGTAGTTCTTACCTGAAATAATTTGGTAGCGGTATGTTTTTGCAGAGAATGATATAAAAATGGGATCCTGTGCAGGCAGTATAAAACAACAGAAAAAGTTGAAAGGTTGGTAGACTACCGAATTTATGATAAATCTTAGAATTCTTTGTCATACATTCGGCAGTCTACCAACCTTTCGACTTTGTGTGCTGTATTTGCAAAGCTTTGTTTTATAATCAAATCTTATTTTTTAGCAAAACATAATGAATATTTGTCCTGGCTTAAGTGGCACAGCTGTCTATCTGTTCAGTAATGAAATTCTTCGCACACATAACGAGAACTCTTCAGCTTGGAACCAACTCGTTCTTTTTGTTTTCGGTATTGTGTTTACAGTATCTGAAGCTTTGTCGAATGAAACCGCCATTTTGCCTTGCAAAAATTTGGTCACGAACCGTTTATTCGACTATTTTTTTGACTTAAATTAGTTACGGCCTACTTTCAACGAACTTCTGCCTAGCTCTCAGTCTTGGGCTTATACTGCATTAGTCGGGACTTATTTTCGTCGGAAGCAAATTGGCCACTTATACAATTGTTCGCAGCTAAAGTTTGTCTATTTTTACTTGCTCACAGTCTTCTCAATTTCCTTTCACAAGCTACAATGACTGTCGACGTTCCTCTTTTTAGACTTCGCCAAGTCCTGGGAGAACCTTTGAGTTGGGTGAACTATTTTTTCCGGATTTTATTGACGAAGGTACCGTATCTAGATTAAAACTATTTCGCAGCCCGAAAGGTTTGCTTCAGCATTGATGAATTCGTTGTCAAACCTAGTTCACCAAACGCACCATTAGTGTCCATTTGGTGTTTAGGGGCACGTTCGATGAACGATAAAATCTTCTCATGCAATCCATGTCCGCGACAGCGATTCACTGTCCTTGAAGCTCCGATAAAGGAACACTTAAGGTAAGGCTGGAAGTTCAAGTTCCAGCTCTCAGTCTGCTTTTCTGGGTTTTAACGCTTTTACACACTGGACGCGTCTTGCAACACCCAAACCGTTTGCCGTGACGCATGGAAGTTGATATCGTTCAAACTGAACGTGTTAACGTTGCAGCATTCGCGCGTAACGTCCAATGTGAACGACATCATTAAAATGATGTGGAGCTAATTTTCAAGCGTTACGGCGTACGGCTACGGCATCGTGTTACGCGTCCAGTGGGTACAAGACTTAAAGTGACGTGTTTGTGGAAGTTGATTGTCTTTCTCAGGACCACACTAACCTGAGCGATCAACTTCCACAAACATGTCACGATTCTCCTAGGTTCAAACCATTTACTTTAAGACTTAAAGTACTGTTTAAAACGCAAACAGCAGTGGTTCATCAAATTTCAAAATTCGAGCGCATAGTGCGAGAATCCGGTCCCCAGGTTTTTCGGAAGTTCAGGTGTAAAAGTTGTAAAAGCCTTAGCACGTGATCAATACGTGCACCCAATTTTACAATATACCTATTGAATATTAGTAAATCTTGAAGCGTTATGATAGACGAGATAAATGTACAACATGAAAGTTTCCAAATGGATTTTTTTGAAAGTTTTCTGGGGAGGAATCTTTAAAATAATGTGAACTAAAACTAGTTTTAACGTACTTCCAGGAACACATTTCAAAGTTCTCTGAAAAGACCCATGAGTCTGTTGGAAAACGAGCGTTACTACCTGACAAAACAAATAGTGGAATTTAAACTGATTCCTGGAATTCTGGTGAGTATTACATCTCTAAGAACATACTCAGTTCCACCACCACTTGATACTCATACTGGCAATATCCACCCAATACGACCGTCCTGGAATATCCTGACAACTGTCTTGGTGAAATCTGCATAAGATTTTCGATGTTCCGTTTCTAAGTTATGTTTGCAGCTTTGGTACCTTTTTTGGCTTTCAGAAGTTGTTATTTCACAAATTTTTCCTCGTTGCTTTGTAAGGCTGCATCGTTTCTCGTGAATGTCCTAAGACTTGTTTTATCCAAGAATGACGTCAGTCAATGGTCTGAAATGATATTTTCTTTACAGGTAATATTAGTTAACGATAAGTTAGTGAATTAAAGAAAAAAACACCACCAACGAACCACATTCGTCGCTAAATCTCTTCGAGACACCCACTTCCTACCAAGTCAATTAGACACCTCAAATCATTCACGCACCCAAATTTCTATTCACCATTTTCAATCCACAACCTCTTAGGCACCTAACAACACAAAGACCCCCTCTAAGCTACCTACACTTCCATTCATCATTTACCCATCACCCTGTAAAACGTCCAACGTCTGAGACACCCAACTTCTGAGAGGTCCACTTGTGCGGACATCGAACCACTCTTCCTTTTGAGACTGACCCTTCAGCACCCCACTGTGATAAAAGTTCAAACGATATCCACTCTCTTAGACACCCACTTTGTGAGAGACTAGTACGAGACACCCAATCTGCCAGCCCATCCAGAACTAATAACCTCAGTCGCCTCAGAACTATTATATAGAAAGTATTAATCCATTCAAAAAATTCTTTCCTTCTTTTTACTTGCAGAGATATTTATGCTATGAAGCACTATTCGTATTTTCAATTTTGCTCGCAGAAAACCTTTCTTTTTGTCGTATTAGGCGCACGTCGTTATTCCTCTACTACCTTTGATGTTTCCATTAATGTGGATTGTAATCAACTGTTACGGAACTGCCAGAATTCAGGTTGTGTTCAATGCAGGAAGCGATCAGGTAATCCGTCACTGCTACCAGAGTGATATTTTATCTATTTTATCTGTGCGAAGTTATCATGACCAGTCATCGAGATCTTGCTCTTGGATCCCAAAATTCCATGCTAAATAGATGACTGTCTTACTGCTTTTGTTTTGCTGTCGGTCTGTCTGTCTGTGTGCCGTCTGTCCGTCTGTCTTACTATGTGGCTCAAAGTTTGTTTTACTATCTGCCTGTCTGTTTGTCTGTCCGTCTTCCTTTTCGTCTATCTGTATGTGTATCTTGCTGCCTGTATATTGTACTGTCCGTCTGTGTGTCTGCCTAGAAACCTGTTTGTCTGCCTGATCGCCATTTTGCTTTAGATCATGGACTCTAATTTCTACGAGTTTCGTTTTTCATTTCATATTGTTTTTTTCTTAACTAAGTTCCATTCGAATTGTTCGGGTCTCTTCAGCTTTCAGAGAAAGGTTCGCTACCCCTTAGGGAAGTGAACTACCAGTTCTGGGAAAATCTCAACGGTCAATCAGACACCTTGACCCGCACTGGAAACCTCCTACACACGCTGGGAAGCATTAGTGTGAGTAACTAAAATATTTATTACTTAAGGAAATGAATAACTCGCTGTTCAGGTGACAATTAGCTTTTTCCCCCTAAAAATTCCCTTGGGATAAAGCTCACACGTTCCCACCCACTGAATGCAACTATTTCTTGCGATAGTAAAATTTAGCGATTTTTGAAACTCTGGCTTTAACGAGCAACTTAGTTTAGCAATTTTTTGAAGATTTAGAAGAGAAATATGATAAATTTAGCAAGATGAAATTAGTGCTACGACTAATTTTTACGATACGATAAACAATTCGCTAAAATAAGTTGCTGCAAAAATTAGTTGCATTAAGGTACGTTACACGACGTTGTGTAGAGCGTCCGAAAAGTAACTGTAGAATATTTCCTGGAACTATTTAACTGGATTGTAGTGTTCTTAGCCCATCTCCCGCGAGTTTTCAGAAATAACTGCACTTTAGGTTAATGTCTACATTGTTCGGGTTATTTTAAGGTCTTGTGCTGCGTGGACAAGGATGGCATTCTTGCTTTGCCGAATCCTATTCCTGAAAAAGTCTTCTTTTTCCGCAAGAGGAAAGAGAGAAGACACAAAAAACCTTCGAAGATCACCCAGGTTGCTCTCGAATACGAGGGACGTGACTTTTTCTCGACAAATATCGCAGATGACGAGGAAGAATTTACCATCAGTCCCGATGTTTGTTTCAAGAGACCTGAAGAAGAAGGGGAGACAAGGCTCGAAGAAGCCGAAGTGCCTTCATCACATCTGAACCACAAAGGTAGATTGACTTCCATACAACGAGGGACAGGAAGGTCAGTTGCTGAAAGTGGGATCATCATCCGCCCATGTATCTGTGTATTACTGACTAGGGGTCCGTTGTTCGAAACCTGGATAGCATATCTGTTGGATAAGTCCTAAGGAGAGGACAGCGTCATGCAGGCATTGAAGGACCGAACTTAAATTTTGTCAGCTGAGTAGAACTATCCACTGGGTATCTCCCCGTTCAGTTAATAAATTTCAATTGTTCAATGGTTGCATAGCGCTGCTAACTCGCCACAACTTATTCGCCAGATAAGCTTTCCAAGCTTTAGACATCCGGACCCAGTAAGATAACAAATATATATACGAGGTGGTGCAGAAAAATCACTTGTAGGGTCACGGATGGTTCCCAGTTGCCTCACATACCAGAAGTAGCATAGTTGATTTTCTGGGTCATCTTGACAAGTACCTGAAAGAAATGTTTTGCAGAAAACAAACGGAATTTGTACTCCATGCGGGATTGATTTGACATATAGTTTTTGTATTTATTTTTAGAATACACAGTTTTTTCACATTCGGAAGTTTTGAACTTGTCGTGTGATCCACAGGTAGAATTGTGATGAATGCTGGAGAGTGAACGGATGTGGGGAGTAATGGTAGGGAGGGTGAAGGTAACGGAAGTAACGGGGGTCGAAGAACGGGAAGTAACGGGAAGAAACGGGAAGTAACGGGAAGTAACGGAGAGTAACGGGAAGAACGAAGAAGTTACGGGAGTCGGTGAGAGAGGAGGGCGAAAGGACAGCGAGGCAAAGGAAAGGAAATGAAGTTAAATGATAGCTAAAGAAAGCAAGGGAATGCAAAAGACAGCAGTGGAAAGCCAGAGAACGCAAAGGAAGACTAAGAAATGTAAGGAAAAGGAAAGAAAAGAAAAGTTAAGGAAAGGAATGACTAACAAAAGGAAAAGTAAGCAGGGAAGGAAAGGGAAGGAGAAGAGAGGAAACAAAAGAGAAAAAGAGGAGGGGAATGGAAAATTACTGAAAGAGCTGGAAGCCAAGGAATGCACATAAGTTTGGGAAAAAACTTGTTCATAATTATAATTATTTGAATTTCAGAGTCAATTTGGGATAATTTTTGATGATTTTCGTTGGCAGCGCCATTTAAGTTCACTCAAGCCTTTGGTACGTAATAACGAAATTGAAGTCTTGTGAATGTTTCTCATTAAAGGTCGTCAAAATCTTTAAAAAACGTCATAAACTCTAAGACCGGGTGAACATTACTTTAATCCTAAGTAAACCATTCCATGTTATAAATTGATCAGTATTACCGCTGTCAAGTTTTGCTTTAAGTAGCTAACGACATTTCTTTCAAGGGCTTGAATGTTCTGCTCAATTCGCCATGTTCTTCCCCGGCCAATACCGTAAAACTAGCGGATCATTTGGGCCATATGTCATTGTTGGTCAACGACGCCCCGGTTCGAATCATAAGGAGGTAAGAAAGCTGAATTGCTTGGAGACATTTTCTTCAATGTAAGTTCATTGTAATTACTATTCGAACAAAATTAGATTATACTTTTCAATTAGAGTAAATTCATATCGAACAAAATTGCCAAATTCTTACTGGTAAACGTTTCAGGAACCAAAATAATTTTAGATTTATCATTCTTTAGATGTTTGTGTTTACTTGGAAAGCAAATTGGCTTCATAAATTCAGCGTTGAGTGGATTTAAACGAAAACATAACATCTTTGCTTTCCGTCCCAGTGTAAGTGTTATCATCACTTTTATTGCCTCAAGAGTCTGTAATAAACCAGTAACGGCAGGTAATCAGACAGTTTATAACCCATAGTAATTAAGGTTTAGACTCTTTCACTCAAATTAATAACACGGTTAAACTTTCAGAAGTCGCACAAAACACAGGATTGCGTTTCAAGTAAAGAGCGTGCAAATAAACTACTGCTCAAACATCGCATGATATTTAAACTTTGAATTTTGAGTTTGCAGTTTGATACCATTAAAGTCTTAGAAAAATTTTGCTGATCAAACTCTGGAGCTAAGAGTTTTTCTGAGTCCATGAGATTCCACAGTTTGACCAGCAAAAATTTCCTAAGACTTTATGTTTATACTTGTTTGTTATATTATTTGACACGTCAAAATGAAGCTGTCGGATCGAAAAGAATCACTATATTTAAGATATTAACCTGGACTAGTTTTCTATATGTTCTTCTAGGGACAGTTGAATGAGTCTTCGATCCAATCGCATTCGTTTTTGTCCATTTGTAAAGAGAATCAAATTCCATACGTAACCTGCTTGGTGGTAGAACATGTTTTATCAGGTGATACCGTGAAGTGCACTTTACCTTTATGCTATCTGTGGGAAACCTTTAGGATGTTAGGACTAAGATTGATCGTTATTTGGTTCCCACATGATTAACGTCCTTTAGTAGTCGTCTAGTGATTGTTGATTGCCGTTTTATTGTCGGTAGCTTTCATCTTGGTTGTTGAGAGTCGTTAAGGAGTTCTGATGATCGTTAAATGTTATTGATAGTCGCCAGTTGTCATTTAGCGGTGGCCATTTATTCGTGGCTGTCGCCACCAAACAAAAATAGAAACGACATTCAATGACAGTCCTCGTTAGTGTGCAATTAAACTGCAACGGATGTAGAATACTACCGGGCGCTTCAGTAACCTTGAAAGATGGGATAACCCATGGTACTCCAGCTACGATCTTATGTTAAATGAAAACGTTAAAGTGATACGAAACAGAGCAGTAACTCCAACTGTTATCATTCTAGGAACTTATCAGTTGTTGGCCCAAGGTTCGGCAGACCTACTACTCGACGTTTGCTCTGATTTCTGGGACGGCGCCGAGGTTCATCCTTTAACCTCTTTGGAGAGGTGAGGCCATCTAGATTTTTTGTGAAGAAACAATGATAAGCATTGAGTTATTTTAATGTTATAATCAGTTTGAGGAACTAAGCATTTGTTTGGGTCCTACTCCTATTATCATCCTTACAAAATACGCGAATTATGTTCTGTCTGTTTCAAGTAAGCTTACCAATTATTAGTTCTGTCCAATAGAAATGACAAAGCATAATAGAAAAAAAAAACGCAATATCACCCATACATTTCGTAAAATAGGTCCTGTTGTTGCACAATTGTCGTTCTTGTTGTGTATTTTCATGACGGAATATTCTGAAGATAGCACCTTCTAAGCGAGACCACTATTTTTGCAGGAAAAAGATTCAGGACTTTTATCATCGAACAAGTATTACGTCAAATTGCATTGCGTTGTCGTATAGACCTATCACACAGGTATGGTTTGGTTTATTTGCAGTTCAGTATCTTTTGAGCAGATGATGTGCAATCGGATAGGAAATGTTTGGGGACGATGTGCTGTTCCTGTGTAGAGTGTTGAGGCATGATTGGTTGAGGTGAGTTCGACCTGGTTAAGTTGGCGTTAAGGGTGGGGTGGACTCAGCGTGATGTTTTGTGTAGGGTTATATGTCTTGTGATCTTAGGAAATTTTTGCTGATCAAACTTTGGAACGCCATGGACTCAGAACAACTTTGACGTCCAGACGGAACTCGAACCCGCAACCCTCTGAATGCTAGCCAGACGCTCAGCAAAAAATCCGCAAAAATTTCCTAAGACGTCAATAATATCAAACTGCAAACTCAAAATTCAAATGTCTTGTGGTGTTTTGGACTCGAGCTGGTCATTAGTGTGAGTGGTGTAAGGCTAAATTGTATGTCACCGTATGAATGGGTGAGGCATGTTTGGGTGTGGGATCTTGCATAAGTTAGGATGGGAGTAAGATAAGCTTGGTGTGATGTGCGCTTGTAAGGTAATGTAACAGTATGCAGCAGTAGAAAAAGGTCATTTTGTCAGTTGGGCTGCGTATTAATGTATGAATATTTTGGGTGTTTTCCGGAGTGAATTTGATGTGACGTTTTGTCATCGGTTACTATGGTAGGAGGGTTTTTGTTGCTATGAGACGAGGTCATCCAGTATGAAGGGTGGTAAAGTGCTATGCTCACGTGGTTGTACATTTGGTGACATAAGTTGATTCAAAACGGCCTGTTGGTGGACCAAGCGATTTTGAGTATCTTGTAACCATGCGGGCATATTGAATAAAAACATACCGTTAATGGCTGGGTTTTCTCCTGTTTGATGTTTTTCATATTCTAGCCTTGGCAAGGTTCATCCCAGGATGTATTTCTGGAAATACCAGAAGAAGTAGAGTGGAATTGCAGTGACAGCGACAATGAAAGGTTAGCCATCCATCCTGATGTATATATACTTTCCCGTAAGGTAAATTTTTTGTTTATAAAAGCAACCATACTCTGACTTTTGCTCTTGTTTTGTTCAGCATGTCCAGCTCAAAATCTTCGAATAGTTACCAAGATGGAGAAATCAAGGTAAAATAGCTCGTTAAACTTGTTCTACTGGTATCAACTCCACAACAAGTTTAAATAATGGGGCTGTCGGCATGCTCAGGTTCTGGTCGGGTTACTGGGTTGCCCTGTGACCTGTTAAGATTATTGGGTTGTTCCAAAATCGATCTGCTTCAAGATGGATTCCCAGAACTTCATAATGAATGTATCCGAGAAGCCTTTTGCCGTTAAACTGTGGCTTTGAAATGGTCGTAATATTTAATTCCATTGTTTTTCATTGACATTCTTAAAAATATCAGGGTATTTTGTCATTAACAGAATGAAAAATCTTCACCTGCTGTAAATGTGAACGATGATGTAGTCAACTTGGACTTTTATCAAAGGTATATCTGTGTTGCGTTATTCTACACGAAATCGTTGCTAACTTTTTGGCTTAATTATTTCATGCCCCGAGATCTTTCTTGGGCTGACTAAAATAACGAAAGTCTTATCTGGAAAAAAAATTACTTAAACTGTCTGGTGACTCTCTTCAATACCATATACATTCGCTTGAACTTTCGTTGTATGTTATTTAACGTATATTTGGTACCTAGACGGTCATAATTGCCACTCTGAACGCACACAAACTAAGTATGGCAGATATCTGTACTTGACCGCGACTGGTCTTATTCCAATTCCCTCTATTCGTTTGCGTTGATTTAACCAGAGGTGCTTTCGTACAGATTTACACGTACCAAGATACGTCTTTAGCGTATTGGTACTGAGCATGCGCTGATTAAAGTGAGGAAAGCGCTTTTTTTTTGGGAAAGCAGTATGTTAAAGTGATCTCTTCAAAAATCCCTTCACTCAACTTCATGTGATGAAACTGGAGCAGTAACTACTGCCAACCCTGTCTTTGACTCCAAGTTGGGACTTACTTTCTTTGCCTCGTCAAACGAAAGCAACACCCTTGAATATCAGTAAATCTAGACTTTCGTGTGGCTCCATGAGAATTTGTAAAAATTTGTTCTTTGTTGCAGAATAATAGGAGGGCAGATCTTTATTGGAATGATCACTTTGCAGCACCAAGCAAAGCAGGTGAGTTTCTGTTAGAAATTTTGAGAAATATTAAACGCTTTGTCCAACGCACGAAGTGGAGGTTATAGGACCTAGCAGAAAGAGCCACTAACAATGCTACGACAAGATGGTCAGCCGAATGCTTTGTGACGATATTTGATGTTTACTTGAATGTAACACTAATTTTTTGAGTTTCATCGATGAAAACTAATGCTCATCTTCCTCTAGCTGGTTTCGCTCTTCCCAGTTTTCGACATGGTGTGGTGGCACTAGCACGACGTACTTCTAAGCGCTTCCTAATAGTCTCTCTTTGATTCTGTCTTATCCTGTGCTCTCTTGTCTATACTGTGCTGTGCTGTCCTGTTATGTCTTTTCCCATCATATCTTGTCTTATCCTGTCCTGTCTTGTCTTGTCTTGTCATTTCTTATCTTGTCATGTCTTATCTTGTCCTTTCCTTTTTCTGTAATGTCTTTTCATGCCCTGTTTTCATTTTGTCTAAAATTTTTAGTCTTGTACTCTCCTATCTAGTCTTAACTTGTCCAGCCTTTTTTTTCGTATCGCCTCTTCTTACCTTCTTCTCTCCTGCGCCGTCTTGTTTTGAACTTCTATCAAGTTTCATCGTATTTCGTTCTGTTCTCTCTTGCCTCTACTTTCTCTGCCCTTGTCAATACGTTTTTGACTTTTGAATTTGTTATTTTCAGGATATTCCACCTCTTGTTGAAGATCTTAATAACGCTGGCATTCGCTTTGTCTATTTTTCTGACGAAAATGAAATAAAAAGCAGAGTGAGTACTTAGCTATATTTCGGATCGCTGTAAGATGCTTAGAAGTTCGTAACCTCCGTTTTCAATTTTTCAGGAGCGTATGGGAAAGGACTTTGAGGAGTTCATGGAGCGGAAAAGTTATTTTCGCTATGATTTGTTTGGTACATTCTGGTCAAATACACTTAGAAGAGATACCAGAAGCAAAATACGCTCACGAATTAACCGGTCTACCAACTCACTAAAAAAAACTGTTTTATATTCTTAGCTATGGATTTTCCGGGCGGAAAGCGTAAACGTAGCTTGAAGATACGAGACCAGCTCGAAATCCTTAAGTGTAACGCCAAAGAGAACTTTAAGACAAATAGAAAATTTTAAAACATGTTTACTAACGTTTCGTTGCGAGCGTGCAACATCTTCAGAGTATTAATTTACAGACTTGTGAAAAGACCTACATATATAGTTTTTCACAAGTCTGTAAATTAATTCCCTGAAGATGTTGCACCCTCGCAACGAAACGATAATAAACATATTTTAAACTTTTCTATTTGTCTCAAAGTTGTCTATGGCGTTACACTTAAGGATTTTGAGCTGGGCTCGTATCTTCGTACTGTTTTATATTCATTCGGTTGGAAAGGCTGTACAAAAATGGACTCATAGCTCTGCCCAAACCAGGATTACCCATGTTACACGGCTATTCAACACAAAAAAATAATTTTCACTCGAACAAATTTTGATTGTATGTTGAAAATCTCACAAGCACTTTTTTGCACCAAAATGGATTACTTGGAAGCATTTTTTTCCGCCGATAAAATATTTTGAGAAACAAGTTGCTATATTGTGGCTATGGCCTCTTCTGGCCATTCATGCATTTGAAACAAAAATTAGACCATATATAATGCAGTCAGGATTCTTCTCTTTCAAATAGGTATTTGCTGAGAGGCTTGGGCTGGAAACGGGCTGGAATTGTCACATATCCTTTAACGAGAAAACCGCTGGGCTTGACGAGCACAGCACCATGACCGGTGGCTCGGAAGGGAAAGTGGAAGAAACCGCTGACGAGTATCTCATTTCTCACGAGGTCCCGTCTCACTCAGGAGATGATAACACCGAGATCATTGAAAATGGAGATGACGAGCGCAAAGGCGAAGACGGAAATTGTGATGAGCCGATAGATGGAGGAGATTTAAATGAACGAGGAGAACATGTAGATGACGGGCTGAAAGAGGAAGATGAAATGGATGGGAAAAGAGTGACCTGGTGTGATCCTGAGGGTAGGTTTCTTTTTGAGGTTTTTCATTATTAATCGTGACCAGTGAGACCCTTACAAATACACACACGACTTTTCAGGTGTGATTTAATGTGATCACGTGTGATTTAATGTGATCACATGTGATCACACGTGAAAAAATTAAATATGTTTCCACTTCACATGTGAAAAATTTTTACAGGGGATTTTTCACATTTAAAAGTTTTTCACGTATAATGTCATTACACGTGTTTTACACATGTCTTTCACGTGTGGTCTGCATATGGTTTACATGTGAAATTTTCATAAGGGTACTGAAGTCACTATTTTCTATCTGATTTCGCCCAGGAAATACTGACAATCGTGCCAGAAAATCCAGTGATTCAACATCGTCGTCTTCGGTATCGAACAACGATGCCTTAGCAGAAAGTCACGCCGCCGATTACTTGGTCTTTAGCAATCGAGTCAGTGGAATGTAGAAATAAAGATCTATCTGTCTGATCATCTATCCGTCTACCCATGTGTGTGTCCGGCTAACCGTATTTATATTTGTTAGTTTGTCTCGTTACTTGTTGGTCTGTCTATTCGCTGGTCTGGGGCCAACTGTTCGGAGGATCATCAGCTCTAACACAGCACTATCGGTTAACCTACTGTTCTAGTTGCGCATAGATTTTTGAGCTCACCGAATGTCTGTCAAGGGAAATTCCATCTTACATGACCAATTTCCTCAAGATGTAACCGTACGTTTTCTGTCTCTGTTTCTGTTTTTTGTCAAAGGCCCCCTATATCCAATCTCTACATATCAACTTGCAGTAATGATTGTCTTTTTTCATATATCTGTTTGTCTGTCTGCCTGACTGCCCGCGTTCGTGCCTGGTTGTCCATCTGTCAAAATGCCTTTCCGTCTGTTGACTGTCTGTCTGACTGTCTGTCTATCTGTTCGTCTGTCTTACTATATGTCTGTCTATCTGTCTGTCTATCTGACTATCTGTCTGTCTATCTACCTGTGTCTGTCTGTTTGCTAGTCCATCTGTCTTTCTGTTTTGCCAGTCTGTCTGTGTGTTTGTCTTTCTGTCTTTCCACTTGCTTGTTTGTCTTTCCACGTCTCTGTGTTCGTCGGTGTGTCTGTTGGTTTGTCTTACCTCCTATTTTGCTCACTTCTAGGCGAAACTTCCTCGTGGGGTGGCAAACATCCGTCCTCACTTAAAGCATGTGGATAATGTTCCTCTTCTGGTTCCCCTCTTCACTGATTGTACTCCTGAAGGTAAAACCTTTTTTGCTTAAACAGTGTGTTTGATTCACCAATTGTACTCTCAGAGGAAATGATTCATAATACCTTAACTCCTTCCTGTCCGTATAGGTCTTCAATGACCTATGGAGACTTTAGTATTTAACTCCGGATGACGCCAGACGATTTTACTCGCCTAGGGGAAAGTCCTCGGACAGGAAAGAGTTAAGTGTGATGGTGAGCGAAGTACTACCATCTGTGACTGTACACTTGAAGTTAACATACTGAAGAAGGACGACTAATGAGTTAACCCTTTCTTTGCCGACGCGACTATAAAGTCCGTCCATTTGTATCGTATTTAGTATCTAATTGTGGTAAATAAAGGGTTAAAGAGTTAATCCACACAAAAATCTCTAAAAACGTTTATTGCCTCAACCGTTTTGTAGCAACTCGTGAGATGATTTCAATAATGCAGGAATATGGTGAAGTGGTCTGCTGTGTTGGTAGCTCATTGAATGTGGCCAATGTACAAATATTCAACCAGGCTGATGTAAGGTGAGCATAACAGGTTTCACACCCGGGGTACTAAGGTCGCCAGGTGATTTGACCCGCAAGCGAAAGGTTTGGGAGTCGCAGCACAATAAGAATCCAGTTTCATATCTTTAATCAATTGTAACGTTCTGCGTTTTTTGTGAAACTGTTTGAAACTTTACGTCAGTATTTATTAAAGGAAAAGGCATTTCCATTATGAATTTAAGAACAGAATCAGGTATAGTTCATGAGATATTAACTAACTTAAATTGGAAATGGATTTCTTTTTGACCACTAGTCCCAGTCCACTTTCGTGTTTCCAGATCACCTGGCGTAAGTGACTATGAAGATTCACAAAAGATGTGTAATTGTTGCAGGAATTAACCATTTTAGATTACATCTGTTTGTTATTGTAGTATTGCACTACGGCCAACTTTTCCACAGGTATGTTTGAAAGATCAGACGCCGGTGAGTGATTCTCGATCGTCGACAATGGGTGGCGGAACTTCTTGCGAGACTGACGTACTTCTTACCCATGAGTCTTGTGACTCCTCATCACGTGAGTAAACCTTGGTTGATTACAACATTGATTTATATCACGCCAAGATCAACATGTTGGGCTAATGATTTAATGTTGAATTATGTGTGCAAGATTTTTACCGTTTCCCACATGTAACCAGAATTCCAGTAGTTCAGCATTTTCATACATCAAAGTTGTTAATATTTTTGATAATCTTGTTTAACAGAGGATCCAGAACTTTCCCCTTTGGAAGTCAGTTCTGCGCTGAATGGATTATCCTGTTCCTTGTCCTTTCGCAGAGACTACGACATTAAATTCGTGGCGTTGTTGAAAGAGGTAATTTTTTGAACAGATTTTTTCCGTGTTTAGTCTATTTCTACCTGCCAGCCTAAATGGAAACATAATTTTTTTTACATTTCACTCTGCTTACGCTCGAAACGTCAGTCTTACAACATAAAAGTGTATACCACCCCAAAATTCACACGTTCCCCAGAGAAATATTTTGTTTATTTTGTTCTATGTTCTCCAAGCCCAGGCAGATTATGGTCCGTCAAAGTAATGAAAAAACTCCGCCATTTTGATCCACAAGCGAGCTTGTGAGGAGAATGGGTCTATGCCTACTCAGACGACATAAACTAATTTACATGCCGGTCATTCTTTGGAAACAGAAATGTAAATTAGTTTGTGACGTCTAAGTAGGCGTAGACCCATTCTCCGTACAGGCTCGGTTGTGTACCAAAATTGCGGTGTTTTTTCATGACTTTGACGAGCCACAAAATGCCTGGGTTTGGAGAAAATAGAACCAAATGAACAAAATAATTATCTGGGTAATGTGTGAACTTTTTGGAGTAAAAAGAAATTTTGGGGTGATGTATCCTTTAAAACGATAAATTCACATTTAACCTACGCTGCTGAAGTCAACTTTTTCAGTTGATTTCAGTTGATTCCGATATACTCTTTGAATTTGCGGCAGTTGTCTGATCCTTTTGGCTATGTATACATCGCTCAACACTGCCTAGCCAGCGGTCTACTTTTATATCAAGTGTTACTCCAGTCTGGCGGGAAACCTCTGCGGAAACAACATGAGGTAACTGTTCCTGAGTTTGTTCGTATTTTGTATTTGTTCTTAGGCACGCCGCCTCTGTTGTGGTCTGCACAGTTGCTTCAACTTCATGCTTTCCTGCCAGTTAACCTTATGTCTCGTAATGTTTGCTGCCTCCGTCTTTATGCTGCCCCCTCCAATGACTGGTTTGCATCTCTTGTGGTTTTCCTGTGTCTCGGTCCCAGTACTAAGCGCATCGCTGGTGAACGCCGGTGACGATTCGGAACTAATGACATTTATGACCGCCAAAAACGATAAGAATTTTAGGGTAAGTCACATAACTCTTCCTTGTAAGTGTTGATGTTGGTGGTAATTAATCGTAAGAGGTTGTCCTTCGTCAACATGTTGTACTTTAAAAACTTTAAATCAAATAAAGAAGCTGTTATATATACATTTCAAATGACAAAAATGTTTACGCTTTCTTCGTCCTACGACATTATTAGAGACTGAGACCTCTGATGATCTTGCAGAATGACGACAGCTTAGGCATGTTAAATAATCATCTAAAAACTGCAGTCTTAGCCTCTCTTGATTTAAAGTTTTTATAGTTGGCGAAGATGTTCATGTGTGTTGTTGCTAGTGTCGGTGCTGTTGTTGTTGCTATTTTTGTTAGTTATATTGTTGTTCGTTGTGGTAATTGTAGTGTAGCTCCCAATAGAAAAATTTTCATATTTTGCTCACGTCTACGAATAGCTTTTGATTATTGTTTATTATTATATTTTTTTCTAATCGTTACTACAACTTACATGGAAAGCAATTTGTCTTTTTATGTAAGTGAAATATAAGTGAATCAAATTAAATAAAAATCAATTTTTTTCTCTCTCAATTACCGATGTCATTTTGCACATTCTTGCAGGATGTAGTGAAACTTTAATAAAATTTAACTTGTTCTTCTTTAGGAGTACATATGGACTTTCATTCGGTTTTTTGGCTTGGCTTTCATTCCTTCAGTTCTCGTCTGCGATTTTTTAGTTTTTCCATTGACACTCATGTCGTTCTGTCAAAGGTTTACGTCATCGCCTGGCGCTAAATGTCAATATTTCCTTGGCAACAGGTGAGCTGGTTTGATCTCATTTCTACTTGTCAGAATAAAATGTGGATGAAGTGAACACGGTTGGTTTCCAGTTTCGTTCCTGTCAACCGGTGTGCTTTGAAGACATTTTTGTTTTTCGTAATACAAGGGAAATTGGTATATTTCGCCGGATAACAATCGGGAAACCGTCGGGAAACAATCGGGAAACCGTCCCGTGAATCAAGTTTAATGTAATATATCACACTCGAGAAAAAGTTGAAAAACAGAACGACGTTCTCCGACCGGCAATTTAATTTATTTCGAGCTTTCGACTGTCAGGCTACAGTCTTCAATGGAAGAAGGTGAAAGAAAAAGAAAATTAAGGTCATATATATACATATGATGACGATATACAATGAAATTCAGCGCGTTTCATTTTTACCGTATATCGTCATCATATGTACATACATGACCTTAATTTTCTTTTTCTTTCCCTTTTCCCGTTGAAGACTGTAGCCTGACAGTCGAAAGCTTGAAATAAAGTCAGTTGCTGGTTGGAGAACGTTGTTCTGTTTTTTCAATTATGTATAAGCTTGACCGCGCCTCTTCCATTTTTTGTTATATCCGACGAGAAGGAATGTTTGATCTGATATCTAAACACTGAGAAGTGAGTTGAAAAACGAGGCGATAACCAAGTTTTTTGACCAACTTCGAGGTGTTTGGAAATCAGATCACACGCGACTTTCGAATGTATGATATCAATTCTCAAACGAATCCGTATTTAAGGAGAAAATCGTGTTTAAAGTTGTCAAAATTTTATTCTAATTATAATAATATCCAAACGCCGTTTCGGTCCTGATTTCCTTTGTGTTTTCCACATGAATTATTAACGAGTTTGACCACAAGTTTTTCCTTTTAACTCTTTCATGACAGTAGGACTCCCATGGATGGGTAAGGTAAAATCGTCTAAATGCCAACTTCTTAGAGTCAAATTACCTGATCGTTAGATCTACCGTGTTCAAAAAAGTTCTCGATGACAATTAGTACCAATAAAGTAATTTACGAAGGCAAGATTATGATGGTAATCATTTATTTATTGTTCTCCAGAAATATCACTGGAACATGGAATGGTTTTGGTACAACTCATCTTTCTGGACTTGCATTGGCCCAAGACGTCGTGGCTATCTTCCTCATGTTATGCTTCGGTTAGTTTAAACAAGTACTGAATTATTCACTTACCGAAAATAATAAGTTGCAACATGTAAACGTTCGTCAATCTCGTGTCCTCGAAACGACGATTTCTTGACCCCCAGTTGTCATATGTGCTACATACAGCTTCCGCATTAGCAGCACATTTGACGTAATATCAATCCTCAGAGCTTCTCGCCGGTAATCAGAAGGTTGCGGCTTCGATTCTTGTTTGGGGTTCAGAAATAGTTTTTCTGAGGATACGAACTTGACGAATGTTGATTTGTCGTTATCAATAACACCAAGCTCTCACACTCACACATTTAATAACTTGGGCGAGTGAACCATGTGAATGGATGGATTCAATCCGGCGAATTTTAAATAACAGAAAGGAACACCTGTAACTTAAAAGAATTACATTTTTATTAATAAATTTTCATGTAAATGGGAGTAGGTGCTAGTTTTGAATGTCCCTATTTTAGTGTATGATCATAAAAGATCATCTGATAAGTTATTTACTTATTTTTATTATCTGTTTCTTTTTCCAGTGTTCATGTCGACAAGTTATGTGCATCGTTTGCATCCACTGTGGAAAAGATCTCCTTGGTTGAACAAACCATGGATAGCTGCTGTCTTTATTGTGTGAGTAGCTGGTCGACAATTTTGCAATCATTTCATGTATGCCAGTTATATTAAACCAGATGAAGGCTTTCATTTTTCTTTTCTCTCGGTTAGTATTTTACTCCAGGTAATGTACATGGTCTTCTCTCAACTGCTGTGGAAACGCCAAACCGAGAACCAAGCTACTTATGATGTCAGTCACCTGCCAGTCTCTATACTTTGCTTGGTATTGTTGTGGCCTCTGATGCAGTTGCTTTTTTGCGAAGTACTTAAGCGCAAGTATATCAAGTAAGTACCTTAGTAATCATTCTTCCTTCTTCCCTTTCTTTCCTTCTTTCTTTCCTTCTTTCTTTCCTTCTTTCTTTCCTTCCTTCTTTCGTTCTTTCTTTCCTTCTTTCTTTCCTTCTTTCTTTCCTTCTTTCTTTCCTTCTTCCTTTCGTTCTTTCCTTCCTTCTTTCTTTCCTTCTTTCTTTCCTTCTTTCTTTCCTTCTTTCTTTCCTTCTTTCTTTCCTTCTTTCTTTCCT
>JBAHVQ010000456.1:307480-333279 GCA_036872915.1 Nanipora kamurai | reverse complement strand
CAATATCATTATCATCAAGATCATTATCATCATTATCATCATCAAGATCAATATCATCATTGCCATCATCAATATCATTATCATCAAGATCATTATCATCATTATCATCATCAAGATCAATATCATCATTGCCATCATCAATATCATTATCATCAAGATCATTATCATCATTATCATCATCAAGATCAATATCATCATTGCCATCATCAATATCATTATCATCAAGATCATTATCATCATTATCATCATCAAGATCAATATCATCATTGCCATCATCAATATCATCATCACCATCAAGATCATTATCATCATTATCATCATCAAGATGAATATCATCATCAAGATCAATCTCATCATCAAGATCATTATCATCATCAAGATGAATATCATCATCAACATCATTATCATCATTGCCATCATCAATTCATTATCATCATCAAGATCATCATCATCATCATTAGCATTATCATCATCAAACTAACTGTCATTATCATAATTGACATAATTTTCCCTAAAAACAAATGTAATAAAATATGGCTAAAAGAATCAAAAAATTCAACAAAAGTCAAACGTTTTCGACTGTATACGTTGAAAGAAGATGACTTACACAGTCGAAAACGTTTGAGTTTTATTGAATTTTTAGATCTTTTAGCCTTTTTTATTACATTATCATAATTATAATTGTTATTTTCATTATGATTATCATAATTATAGCAATTATCATATTATTTACAGAGCTGCTATTATTGCAATTAGCAAATTACGAAGTTGTTCCCGCAAACCGAGGTACTGAACTTTGAACCTGAAAGTTTCAAACCCAGCGGACGCAAGTTCTCATGTATATTCTACGCTGGGTATTCAAGAAAGCAGTTGCCTAAACATACAGTTAAGACAACCACTTGACTAGGACCTCCGTTTTTGTTTACCCTGCCTCAAAACTAGTAAAGCGCAAGTTAATGGAAGTTTAGTTGTAGTGTTCTCCACTGCCATTTGGCAAAAGGTTTAGTAGTTGCGCTTGCCAAGCTTAGACATGCTTTCTAAACAAATTCGATTACTTTGCTTATATATATGCTTTGCTCATTGGTTTCGCTTACAACCGTGGCTAGATAGTACAGACGATAAGCGAGGATAAGCCCAGATGGCGGCTATTGGCAATTTACAAAACATTTTGAAGTAATTAAGCATGCACAGAATTTTGACATCGATTCACACCCTGGACCCCCCCGATCACAGAAGTACCCCAGTCGCTGACCAAAGTCTGCGGGACCTCGGGCTCGAAAAGATGGCTGGATCCAAATAACTGCATCTCACCGGCAGGAGTTCTTATCCTACGTGAAAGGGACTTACAGCTTTGAGAAATGTCTTGAAAATACAGTTTACTCGCCTGGAAAAGCCTACGGTGTTAGGAAAAAGGGAGAGAATCGAAACGGCCTTGCTTGGCGACCTTTAAAGCTGCTTTAGGATGCCGTTAGCTGTGCCTAGACCGTCTGACCAGGTGAAGATAAACAACACATGTACTCCCAGATCTTTAGAGACGTTCTTTTGTTTCTGGCGGGAATAAATATCCATCAATTTAATTACGTATTTTTGAATGACTTTTAGGGTTATCTGGAACCTATGCAAGTAGATCTCATCCCAGATAATGATACGAATGCAGAGAACTTTTTTGTCGTGGAATCAACGACCTTAGTAAGTGCTAGCACTAAGAATTATAATAACTTGTTAGAAGAAAGGTTAAGTCGGGTCTTTCTTATTTCAAACTTGTCTTTAGAGTTACTTTAAACTCCAAAAAGCTGCTCTTATTATGTTGATTATTTAACCTTCAATTGTCCACTTTTAATTTATAAAGGACTTGGATTATTTTTCTTCGAATTATACTGGACTGACAAAGTTGAAAAGATTACTTTTTGTAGCAAAGCACTGCCCCAGCTTGGAACTTGATGCATTAAGGTTTGTTTTACTGATGAAAACAAAGAGTTAAAGATATCATTTTATATTTTATATACTTGAGGCTTGTGTTATGGTCTATACCCTTTCTGTATAAACCAGTACATTGTGATGGAAAAATTAGAGGTGATTTGACAAAAAACTTATGAAAACTTGGTATGTTTTTCAAAAATATTGAGTGACCCTTTTAAGTGGAGCAGGGTCACCCAAATCATTAGCTGAGGGGACAGATTATAAAAGGTGCATTCTTTTGGGACTATTCCCAAACAGAAATATATGGAATTGTGTGTTTTGGGACCTATTCCAATTAAACTATGAAAGAAATTGTGTATGTTTTCCTTGGTTTTGAAGCATAGATTGCTGAGAGCAAAAATTTGTAGATTTAGTCAAAATATATAGAATTTTGTTTCTGTATTCCAGAATAAGAATTATTCAGATTAGGAACAAAAGAGTGCACCCCAAGTCATGCACTACACCTTGTACTTCTGTGATCAAGGATGCAACTTGTCACATCAAAGCTGTTCTCCACAAGGAGAGATGTACCCCAGCTTGTAAAATTAGAAGTGCATGAAAAAGATCTTTCCTGTGTAATTTTTTCTGGTTAGAACTGCATCCACATAAAACATGTCAAATTGATACACATCTGTATAACTGCACACCACTCACACACAAGCCAACATTAAAATGTTCCCATGAGTTTTTATGTCATTTGTGGCTTGAAACTAAAATTTCCCCAAGATATGCCAAACAAAGTTGTGCTCACTACTTTAACCCTTTAACACCTGGGGCTTGTTCTTGTGATGCATAAAACATTGTCTGGCATTGGCCAGAGTAAAATGTCAAAATATACTCTTGCACCTTAATGGGTTAAGCAAGTTTTCCTCGTGTATTTCACACACTCCTTCTGTTGCTATTGTAGTGCACTGTGTAATTAATTTATACAGTACTGACTGCGATTGTTATATCCGTGCATTTTGCAACATGAGTATTGTCATACATGCATTTTTACCTGTGAGGCCTTTGCTGATGCAGCCCCTCTGCAAAATGTACAGTACTTCAAACCACCTCCCCCTGCACTTGGCAAACTTCATTATCTGGGATGGACCATGAGGCATATAGAAATTATGAATCTCAGGGAAAACATGCCTGCTTTGGATTGTGGGATACCACAGGTTAATAAAACTTTGCATTCTTGCTTATATATTGCCATTGTGAAAATAGTCAATATCTCACTGTTTCCAACAATTTGAGTGTAGTCAGGCTGTTTCATGCATTTTAAATCTGTGGAAACCTTTGTCCTTGAGTACTGATCAACATTTTAACCATCATTCCTTCACTGACCTTTGTGCTATGTAAGTGCAGATCCTGAGAATATTACTCACTTACGTATCCCGTAATGCCTTCTGTCAAGTTTTTCGAGAGATTTGTGATCCATCTATTGCTATGCAGGGATAATTGAAGGTGTGCTTCTGAGCAAAAACCATGGTTAACCCTTCACACCCAGGGCTCATCCCTGCAACGAGTGAAATTGTCTGGTATTAACCATAGTAAAATATTCAAGTGCACTCTTGCCTTTTAATGGTGTAACACTGCAAAGAGTGGATATTTTAAATTACTGTTGTATTAATTATTTCAGGGCAGCCCATGATGATGTTAAACAGACATATAACACAAAATTATACATGGATATTGTTACAAAGCTTGTTGAAGCCTGGTAAGTTTATATAGAATGGTTATAAAAAGGGTGAATAAGAATAGTCAGAGGTTGTGGCTGAAAATTTTTGTTGGGCTTTCCAGTAAATGCGATATATTGTACAAAGTTTTGGTCATTTCTAGTGACAATTATGGATGTTTGTTGCTCAGCTTAACACTTTCAAGACTGGCGACGGGGTATACTTGTCAAGGATTACTTATCAAGCGTATTGCACCCAGTCTTCTAAGTGTTATAGGAATGGAACCTAAGGAATTAGATACTGTATTATTTCTATGAGTTATAAAGCATCAAAAGTATGTTATAGTAACAGTATATTTTGAGACTGTCTTTATGTAATATTTAAAAACAAGTAGGAGTGTTTTATCAGATATAAAAGACAAGACGACAGCCAAATGTTTGGCTGAATGGCTTCAGAAATGAACCCCTCAACATGCTAATTTGTGAAAAAAGTTTATCCTCTCTATCACATATTAAAATACAATCCAGTTATGATTTTCCTTTGTATTTTCCTCATGAATTGTTAATGAGTTTTTGAAACAAGAATAATATATACATAATTTTAAAACAAATATGTTTTGCTGTTTATCTTATCAATTCTTTCTACAACTTGTGTTTTAGGAGGGCTGTATAAATGTATTAATCTTAGTGTATTTTCTTCTTTTGTTGACTTATGCAGTGCCAGAGCTGGGGAAAGTGAAACTGTTCAGACAGACATTGGTTGGGTGGAAACAACAAACAAAAAAGCTGCTGTAAAGGTACAGTAAGCAACTTCTTTTGGTAGAAAAACTCAGAGACTAAGTTTACGAGTTTTTTTAACATGAAATGGTAAACTAACTGATGGAACAGTATGCATAATGGGTCATTCAAATCCAGTATAGTTGTGATCAAAATCATGTTCTTGTCTTTCATATAGCTTGAGCACTTAGACACTGACTTAAAAAATTACAAGTCTAACTCCATAAAGGAAAGCATCAGGTGAAAAAAAATAATTAAAGTTCATTGTCTAAAGCCTTGCCTTTTTTAATTTGACAATGTTTTCTGGCTTCACCACATTTATGATAAATTTACTCATTTCCTAGACGTGGTCATGACGATGTTGGAGATCATTATTTAGATTGTGGTGATTTAAAGTATGGTCATGTTTTTAAATGTATTATAAATCTATTTAAATGCACTTTATATGAAGTTTAGGACTATAATTGTATCCTTGTTTAATGTTTGGAAATTTAATCAAGGACAAATTTACTTCAAGATATCTTTATATCAACATTTATTATGTGTTCAACAAGCTTTGGTACATTTACTGTACTTTAAAACCAAGCTTTCAGACCTAAGCATTCATCTTCAGGATATAACCATTTTTTACCAAAAAGATGGACATTTACCATAGGTCAGAAAGCTTGGTTTTATAGTTTTTATTTCAAAGCTGGTTGAACTTACAATAATGGTTCATATGTTTTGAAGTTTGAGTCATAAAAAATGGTCTGAATACACCATCTGCAAGGGGCCCTGGCCCCCCAATAATTTTATGTGTCCTGAGACTTTATTTCATAAAGGAATAATACAATTTTTGGTTACTCTGTAGCCTCTTCCTGAAATAGGAATGTAGTCCTTCCTTGTTTTTCATTTTACTTATCTTTCGCTGCAAAATTTCGAATTGGTGTGTGCAAGCAACAGAGGATGGTGTATCTAGAAAGAAATTTAGGTTTCTTTCTATGTGTTTGTATAATGTTGGTTTGTTGTGTGAGCTGTGGAGGAAACAGCAAAATACTGAGTATAATATGTCTTTCTTGTTTAGCAATGCATTAAAATGTTACTCAAGAGCAAGAGATTATTGTACCAGCCCCAAACATATTATCAACATGTGCTTGAATGTGATCAAGGTTGGTGTAATAAAAGCTAACTACAGTAAGTTCAAATTAATGTATCCCAATTTGGAACTTGTGATGTACTTTGTAAGAATTTGTAATTTACCAGTACTTTTCCACAGGTCAGTGTTCATTTGGGCAACTGGGCTCATGTTTTAAATTTTGTGAATAAAGCAGAAAGTTCAATAGAACTAACTGGTGAGGTATGTATATTTATTTACTCATCAAGACTTTGCATACAATTTTGAAAGTTCATAATATCCAGCTCTTTCAGACATTTTTAGATTTTTGAAGTTCAGTCATCGGAAATAAGACAGTGATAATTTTTTTTTAAAAAGGTTAAATTAGATCACATTTATTGCCACTCAAATTTTCTCTGTCAACAAAAATTTTTGCATCACTAGAAGGGCTTTGGACGAGTGTCTTTATGTCATCTAAGGAAGACTTCTGATAAAGTATGTAGGATGGCCCCTCTTAAATGGTGTCACAGCAGTTGAAGTACCAAGTTATTGCAACTAACAGTGCATTGTTCCAATTTAGCAACGTGAGAAACCCTCAAATCTTGTAATAGCCACCAAATTGAAGTGTGCTGCAGGTAAGAGAATGTGGACAGTAATACATACATTTATTTATCAATGCTGCACATAATTCTATGTCAAGTTGCTCACTGCAGTCCTGGATTAAAATTTAATCAGTTTCATTTTTTCATATTTTGGTTGACTAATTTACAAATGCCTCTGAATACATTCCAAGGTCAATTCTTGACGTTTGTTGATGTGTGCACACAGTGTGATTATATTTATGCTTGATAAAAGTCGTACTGTAAGTTCATTTTAGACTTGATAAAACTGGTGCTGTAAGTATTGTCAGCTTCTAAAATTGTTGCTTGGGGATACCACATTTCTACCGTTATTAGTTGATCTATCAGTGTTTTTAAAGTAGCAAAGCTTAATGCTAATTGGGATGATAATTCTGCTCAAAATTTCACGTTGGTTAGTATTATCCTGTACACAAAACGTTCATCTTAATTAGCGATTCTGTTCTGTACAAGTTCAAAGGCAAAAATGACAGTTGCGTTTCCATCCTATGAGTGATTAACACCATAGTTCTCCTGACCTGACTTCAAATCCGTCTCCTGCCTTCGGAAAATAATAACATTTCTTTGGCAGTTTCTTACGTGCAGCCAATTGAAGAATATAATCCTTAAATATTTACGAGTTTTTGAATTACTATTTCTTTAGTGACAATCAAAACCAGCAAAAATTCGAACTAAAGGTTTTTAATTGAGTGTTACCGTAACAAAATGTTCGTATAATATTAAAATCTACGTATATGCTTGATTGTCTGTGGAGTTGTGTTTTATTTGCTGTCAGTAAACTCGAGAAAAAGGCTGTTTCATGATTGAATCTGAGAAAAGCCTTACCCGAGGTTTGCCCTATGTGTGGCGGCGTTTAATTTGATACCAACATTTGTCATCAGTAAACAGTACGCCCTCTAGTATTTTCTTTTGGTCTATGGCTGTTCCCGCCATTTTGAGTTTTTCACAATCTGGATGAGGACCAGGTAGCTTGTAAAGCAGTCGGTATAAAAACCGACTATACCATAGCCAGCCGATAGTTTGAAAAAGTATAAAACAAAACATATACCGAATATAATCATCTTGTAAAACTGAAGATATGAGTCAAAAAAACAAGAGAGAATCGGTATATATCAGCAATTTATGGGTACAGAGCATTCGTATATTTAGTCCATGTACGAAGAACGAAACAAATCACTGAAAACCGCTCTCACATATTTCCTAAATCAGCAGTCCAGGTTTTATTCTGAAATTTAACGTTTGTTTTCTTTTTTCGGATTAAGGTCTCGCTGAGTTGGCCATGAAGAAATATAAGTCAGCTGCAAAGCATTTTCTTCAAGCTTCATTTGATCATTGTGAATACAAAGAGGTAACCAGCTATAATTTTCTATATAGCTATTAATGATGACCTTGTAATTGGAGGCACCTTACCACGTCGTATTGTATTCAGTTTTTGTGGATACACCCCAAGTGATGATTGAGTCCGTGGTCAATCGACTAATATACAGTTCTCGTTACTATGACTACTAAACACAATTGTGGGTTTTTTAAAGGCCAGTGTGACACCATGAGACTCCACGATACTTCAGTGTTGAATATTTCGGTGTGCATCATCAATATTTCGGAGATGATACACATTTGGAGACCTGAAATATGACGTAAAATGTCGAAGACTCTGGATTTATGTATCACAGCTTAAAAATCTTTTTCAGTATTTATTACATAATTGTGTTTTTGTTCCTTCCTGCAGATGATATCTCCTCATAATGTTGCAGTGTATGGAGGACTCTGTGCTTTGGCGTCCTTTGACCGACAGGAGTTACGCAACAAAGTTCTTTCCAACAGGTACCTGTACGTAAGGTTAAGCCAGACCCAGGTCAGCGGCACAACCAGGGGGTGATTTGGGGCAATTGCCAATCCACTGATGGACAAATTCTTTGTCTTCTCGAAATATCGAACATCTATTCAAGTAAATCGTGTCAATTTTGCTATATTTTGGCTAGAAAATGTATTTTGTGGAGTACCAAAAGCGTTGAGAAACTGCCGGAATTTAGGTGTGGAAAAACTTACGTTTCGAGCAATGCCACTCCGACAAAGGGCTACCTCTTCAAACGTCAGTTTTTCTATATCTGAGTTCCGGCAGTTTCCCAACCCTTCTGGTTTTCTACAAGTCGTTCAATACTGCCGACGCAACCTTTACCTTTTTATCATAATTTGTGGAGTGTTGTTTATGGGGGCAACTAAATCAAAAATTTTAATATTAGCCAGATATTTATAAATTTCTTCACAACTGGTTTATTTGACTAACTCTTGTTCACAGTCTTTTTTTTTCAATTATTTAATTATTTGTAGCCCGTAGTCAATCAGTAACCAATAAGCTTTCGTCAGTATTTCTTTTTCTCAGTGATTTTATTAATTCTGATATTTTAGTTCGTTCAAGCTCTTCTTGGAACTTGATCCTCAAGTTAGAGATGTTCTTCACAAGTTTTACGAGTCTCAGTATGCGAGCTGTTTGAAGATTCTAGATGACATTAAGGTCGGTTATAATCGTGGCGATCGATTTTCCGGGCGGAAAACGTAATCGAAGAATAAAGATTAGAGCCCAGTTAAAAACTTCTAAGTGTAACGCCGTAATAAATAAAAAATAAAAGACACAACTTCAAAACATTTTAGATAACTTTACTAACGTTTCGTTGCCATCGTTCAACATCTTCATCGTGCAACATCTTCAGAGATGTTTAAATGTTTTGAACTTGTTTTTTATTTTTCATTTATTATGGCGTTACACTCAAAAGTTTTAAGCTGGGCTCTAATCTTTATCCTTCGACATTAAAGCATTGAAAAGGAAAAGCTCTCTGCTTTACAGCTGCTTTTACTGCTACCACTCTTGAAGTAGGCGATGTCATATCGTATTTAGCCTTTGGTTCATGTTGTTCCAATTTTTGTCATTTTTTCCAGGACAACTTTCGTTTGGATATGTACTTGTCCTCTCATATCAATACGCTATACAGCCAAATACGAAATCGGGCCCTTATTCAGGTAACACGAAGTACCAGTCAAAAGAAGACAAAACATAATCCGAAAATAAACATCTTGTGAATAACTCAAGATATGAGCTTAAAAACAAGACAGAAGTGTAGCGAGTATCGCTACATATTCTTATTTAGTCTTGTATTTAAGTTGTATGTGTTCGGCTTTCTAAGTTTATATGTATCTGGGCCTGGTTGTTCGAAGGACGATTACCGCTAACCCTGGGTTAAAACTTAATCGGCTCCTTTATTGGACATGTTCTGTTTGATGACTTTAGTTAAAACTTTCTAGGATGAAACCTTTCTAAACTTATATGAACAGAAAACTTTGAACATTCTTTCCTACATTAGCAGTATTTTATCCACAAAGTTTTCATTGATCCTGGGTTAAGTTAACCGCCCGTTGAACAACCTGGCCCTGTGTATTTGCGAAAGTTAAGTATGGATGTTGTGTGCCTTCATTTCTATTAAAATTTTTGTTTTATGTTGTCCATGCGTCGAGAACATCTAAAACTATTTTGGAATAATCTGAAGAGAGAGCAACAGCTCTCTTAAAAAATCGTTTTTTATTTAATTCAAGACCAGCAGGTTATTGCTTACAAACCGTTTTCACACTATTATGATTGATTTGTGTGTTGTAAATTAATGTTGTGTACGATGGAAAAGGAACGTGTTAGCACTTCATTTAATGCAGACACACCGATTTATAAGTAATATTTAAAAAACGAGTAGGAGTGCTTTATCGAATATAAAACACGAGGCGACCTCCCAGTGTTTTAGATCTGATAAAGCACGATCTACGAGTATTTTGAATTACTTCTAAAACGAACCACTTTATACGGTAATGGACGAAGAAACTGAACCGCAATAATTTGACGAGGCAAGAGAGCGAGATCTAGATCAGATATATAGATCCGTAACCTTTATGATTTTCCATTGTGCTTTTCTCATGAATTATTAATGAGTTTTAGAAATTATGTTTATATTACTTATTTTATCATTTTTATTATATGTACTTTTATTATTTTTGCCCACTGCGTAACGGCCCATAACGTCTCCCGACATCGTCTTGCAAAACTTCAAGTATTAGTGCAAAAAACAAGCAACAAACACGGTTACTATATGTCAGCATGTCTCCTTGTTAGTTTTTCTGTTTCTTTGACCATCAGTTTTATCCGTTTGTCTACCACAGTATTTCAGTCCTTATGTTTCCGCTGACATGGGTAAAATGGCGGAAAGCTTTAATACCACCATTCCTGCACTGGAAGATGAACTGACACAACTTATACTGGATGATCAGATACAAGCCAGAATTGATTCCCATAATAAGGTATACAACGATGTTTGTGTTAATCATCCCCATGTCAAGGGTATTTTAGTTCCTAGAGAGCATTACGTTTCATGGCTACTAATCTCACACTGGAAATGAAATTTAATCGATTAAAAATGTGTTCCGTGAGTTAACAAATATGGTAAGTTGGTATTCCTCGTGCTCCTCAAACTATTTTACTCTGAAATACTTTCCTAAGCCCCTGCAGCTCGAAGTGTTTCTGAGGCTCACAAACTTTAATACGCTGGTCAAACGGCATATAATAGTTGATGATAGTTAAAAACCTAAAGTAACATCAACTGTCATCAGCGAATGGTCAAGCAGGAAAACTATCTACGACACTGATGGAAAATATGAACAAGTTCAAAACGGATGATAGTCGATGATAGTTGATGGTGGTTGTCAAACGGCAGCGAGAGTTTCAAATACCAACGATTATCATTGACTATCATGTGTCGTTTGACCAGGACTCAACACAGCTTAAAGCAAAGGAAACAACTACGCTTCAATATTGGCTCTATTTCCTAAGATAATTATCTTAGGTAATAATTAATTAAGGTAATAAATAATTAAGGTAATTAAGATAATTATCGGTCGTATTTAGATTCTTTTTGCTCGAGAAGTGGATCAGAGAAGTACAACGTTCGAAAAGGCCATCAAGATGGGAAAAGAGTTTGACAAACGAGCAAAGGTATTCTTGTTTATCTTGAGCGCCCTTCTTTAACATGGCCTCGACCTTTTAACTCGCCTGGTCATTTAGCTCCTTCCCTGCCACCATATTTGAAATTTGTAGCTTGCATTATAGCTTCCAAAACGCTCCAGTTCTTATAAAACGTTTTTTAAAGTTCAACTTATGGTCGATCAACCATTCGTTGGAATATTTGGATTAAATATTTTTCTTTAAATTTTGAGATGTTAGAATATCCTCACAAAACTATTTGTCGTACTCAAACAATCGTGCCAGAGGTTTTGGTGCCCTAAAGCTTTTGTCATGAAGAGCATCTTTACTGGGAGATACGTTTTTTTAAAAATTGTTTGTTTGTGGAACGCTTCACTGGATAGCATAAAAAGTATTTTATTCCTAGTTTCCTTTGAAAAACAGCATAAATTATTTTATTTTTCTAGACCGAATGTCTTCGTAGCTGCTGAAGTTCGCAGTTACAGGACAATATTTCCAAAGTGTGGAAAGATGCTATGTCCATTTATAATTGTTCAATTTTTATTTACTTTTATTTCCATTTTGTATATGGTATAGTTTTTATTGGTGTATTACCATGCAGAGGACTACTTGTCATGTTGTAATGACACTTACCCTTCGGGTAAATTTTTTAAATATAGAAAAATAAAAATAAAACATAAAAACGATTCTAGTCTTGGTAGCGCCGGGCCATGTGACACGTGATCCAGTTGCCCCTCGGTTAATTTACCCTGGGACTGGTAGACCGTTCGACTGTTGGTAACTTTAAGTTGTGTCTCTTTAATTAAGTTTTTATCAATGTTATCTTGCGTCTAGGCGTTGATAATAAGAGCAGCCGTCATAAGAAATCAAATTTACGTCAAGGTAACGTCAGTGTAGTATTACCGTCTCTTAGCATTTTTATTTGATATATAAATTTAAGATCTTACCAAGAATCGAACTCGTCGCATTCTTGTTAGTCAGGATTGGTAAAAATTCGATCGAAAATTCACTGAAAGAAACTGTGGTTATTCATCTTAGTAAGTAATGCACACTATATTCAGTTTAACTTTTACCATGTTTTTGCTGAAGAAATCAATTAACAGAGGCTTGTAGATCATCTCTCTGCCTATTTCAAGGTCATAATTTGTATACATCATTAACGGAAGCGATATTAAGTGAAAGCAAACTTTCCCGCGTCAGACTCGTACTTTTTAATACCCAATTGGACCAGATGCGGAAAGTGCAACTCTTTCTCCACTGGCTGCTAAACGAAATCGTGATCCTGTGAATCTGGTGCAGTTCTCTACCAACTGAGCTACGAGAGAATCAGTATATATATATATATATCTGTAACCTCTCACTATGAGGATGTGTCTCACTGTGAGGATGTTTGGAGTTCAATACTTTAGTCCCTAACCTGTTATCGGGAGGTTATGCAACTTTAGCTCGCCATCTGTTTGTCGTTTGTCGTTTGTCCTTGTACCAAAACAGCCTAGATGTCTCAAAGGTCATCCAAGAATTACTGGTTACACAAATAAGGCCTTCCCTTGTTATTTGAATCCCAGCAGCTTAATTACTCCAGCGTAACTAAGATTATGAATGATTTTTTTGACTTGTTTTGATGAGGTTTTACCTGGGCATGCTTTCAAACTATTCAACTACGAAAATGTACCAAAATAGCCTAGATGTCTCAAAGGTCATCCAAGGATTACTGGTTACACCAGTAAGGCCTTCGCTTGTCATTTGAATTCCAGCAGCTTAATTACCCGAGCGTATCTAAGATTATGAATGATTTTTTTTTACTTGTTTTGATGAGGTTTTACCGGGGAATGCTTTCAAACTATTTAACTGCGAAAATGACCTTTCCAACTGCAGTCTGTGACAAGAGCGCTTAGTGATTTTTCCAAACGCTTATCTTTCAGAGTCCTCCACGAGACTCAAACGCCGGGGATGCTGGGTCGTCGAGATAGCCACGAAGTCCACTGAGCAAAGTAATCTTGTATCCTGAAGGAACTAAACTGGGACATTGTCCAAAATCTTGTCATATTTTTGTTGCTGGTACCAGCTGTCGAGCTAATAAATTAGTTTTGTCAGAGATTCGTTGACAACTTTCTTAAACGTGTTACGTGGCACTGTTTTGGAAGAAGTTAAACGTCGACCATGTGAATCTAGTGCAGTGCTGTCCTAGCTGAGGTGCGAAGGCTGCTGCTGACAGCACGATTACGAGTTCCGCATTTTTATGTAGCAACGGCTTTATTATTTCAGCTGACAGAGCTCTGTACTAGATTCTCAAGAGTCTGAGATCGATTCCTAGCCGCTCAGATGACAAACAAAAGTTTACATATACGGGTAAACGCAAGTTTATGTGTGTAAACGATGCAACAACAGTTGGCAAGCATGTCGACAAACTGTTTCGGTGATGTTTAAATACGCATACTTGGGTTTCTTGTTTGCAAACTTTTGTTTGTCGTGTGAACGTGCTTTAATATTCGTTGTTGAAACCAGCCGTGCGATACACCTGTTACATCATACACCTGCCAGGGGTGATGCTGCTAAAGACTGTTGCGGTCGGTTGCGTTTCTACGTGTGTGGGCGAGCAATCTCCTAGCCAGTTTACGACAGTTCTTAGACACTTTTCTTCCCAGTGCGGTCAATCGACGATGGTTCATCCTGGGGTTGATTGTTTAAAGCCCACAGCGTTATCTAAGCGTTGAACAACTGAACTTAGAAATATTCTCCCAATAGAGAGATGCCTACTTGATACTTGTATTCAGCAAATAAAATGTAAAGTGCCTATGAAATGAAAAATCCAGTTAGAATTAAACTCTCGTAGTTGAAAGTAGTCTCGCAATTATAAAGTTTGGCATTTAAAACTCATCCATAACTCACTTCCTCCTTTAGGTATTAAGATTTGTTCGATATGCCAATTTAACTTGACGTCGCTCGTGCATAATGACATATTGGAAAAGATTATAATCCTTGCAATTATCAAACAAAATCACTTGAAACTAATCATGGGAGTGTTTTTCTCACACGTCACTGCACACGTACAGTTAAAAGTGATTTTGTTTGATAATCCCAGAGATATATAACCTTTCCCAATAAATCATCATGCACCTGTTACGTAAAGGAGTTTAATTTTCATATCAAACACATCCTAATATCTTAAGAACGAAGTGAGATATCGAAAAGCAAAACGCAAAACGTTATAACCGCAAGACTTGATTGAAACAAGAGAGTTCAATTTGAACTTAATTTTCCATTTCACAGGTACTTTAAGTTCTATTGTTCAGTGCACGAAAAACGCTGTTTACTCGCGACGACATTATCCGCCTGGTAAGTTATCCTGATCTTGGACAAACAACTGCAGATATTTATTGCAACAGTCGCCAGCGAATAGTTAGCAGGAATACTTCTCCAAAGGCAATTGCATGCATCATAGTGAAGAGTCGTGTGCCGCAACGTTACCGTGTCGATGAACCTTAGGTTTACGAGGTGATGTAAGCTTCACACGTGCGATATAACTTTACGAGAAAACGTAACTGTTCACGTGCAAGGCAACGTAAGGAGAACACGTGACTTTTTACGTGCACTGTAATTTTACGGAAGCGTGAAAGTCAGTCGGATCAACCCTTCAGTGAATGAATTTTTTCCCCCTTCCTCATATTTCTCTGTTTTTTTTTCTCTTATTTGTTCTTTCGTTCTAGGTGTTCCATACATTGGGTATTGGGCGTTAAAGCATTTAACTCTGTCTGTCGAAGAACAATTAAAGACAGTCCATAAACATATCTATTAATTATAGTATTAATAATTCTAGTTTCATCACACTCTTACGTTTATCTCTAAACGATAACTTAAGACTGAAGTAAATTCAAAAGTTCTTCTGTAACTGATATTCTATGCTTGTTTCTTCTGAAAGAGGTCTCAAAAAGACAAATACCGCATTCATTCCGTGAATTCCTTACAACTGAATTGTTCCGAAAGAATATTCACATGATTTGATTCTCGCCACTTCGCGCAATTGCCATTTAGAGATTGGAAGCGGTGCCCTGGCATTAGCTTGGAAAGAATTTAAAAGACTTGGAAACTTGAAATTTTGACTTAGAATTGGAACTTTAAAAAAACTTGTTTTTTCTTGCGTTTCTGACAAACTTTCTTTTCACATACAAGGGTTAAACAGGTTGAAAGTTCATCTCTGCTGCCAGACCCTATTGTCTTGATATCTAAAGTTATTTAATTTGGTTCTTGTTTTTCAGCTAAGCGCCTTACGACAAAACTAATGCACCTTCGCTCGAAATGCTTCTAAAGGGATCTTGGCGGCAATGCCAATATTTTACCCTCTATTTATTGTATTTGGTTCTTAATGCTGAGCACGAACTTAGTTCATGTGGGAGCTGGGTAAATCTCAGACGACCAGTGGACGTTCGTCTAGGGCTCAGAAATCGTTTTTCTGAGAGAACGAGCTTGACGAACGTCCTCTAGTCGTCTGATATTTGGTTCTAACGTCGTGCACTCCTGAAGGTACGAAACCACTGGGTCGGGTTACTATTCTCAATGTTTTGTCGATATTTTTACAGAGAATGTTGATTACGATATAGAAAACATTCTGTCTTTTTTTTTTTCAGATTCAATCTTAGCTGTATTTAAGAAAATCGTCATACCTTCAGGTACTAGTCTTTAAACCGAACACCTGTATCAGAAAACCACAAGTTTATTTCTAATGACAATGAACTGACATTAATGCATGTCTTACGTAAACTTGTTGAGGATCTTAAAAGAGATTTAGTGCTAAGCGAATCGTACAGATATAAATTAGGTGTAAAAATTTTGAACTATTTAAAGGTGAAACGCAACCCCGTTTTCTCATTTTTTTTGTGAAGTAAATATGCACAAGTATTATTGTTAAACCTGAAGTTGTAATTACTATTTAACTATATTTGATGGTAGCCACCCGTCCGTGTTTATGTTCAATTTGTCAAACCACGCAGGCTGCGAATGCAGTTTCACTTAGCGACCGTAGCAACACAATACCCACACTAGCATTGCAAACCAATGAGAGACATCTCAACTCACTTTGCTAAACCACAGCCTTGCTAGAACCTGTTTAATTATTCTAGTCGTCGACAACGATATCCGTCTGTTGTCCTATGTTCTTTAAGGTTGTCGTAGAGAGTTAAAAACAAGATTGTTTCCATTTCTTTTTCAAGTCCTTTGTTTTTTCAAGCTTCAAATCGTCACTTGTCGAGTTTTGGTCATTCTGGCCGATTCTGCAGAAGGATGCCCGCCTCTGGAATTTTTCTAACGACAATTCTCCTCATATTTGGGGCGAAGGTAGGTATTGAGTAAACAAAATATATGTAACGATTCGATAGAATCCAAGTGCGTATTATTTGCTGCTGGTACAAATCAATCCTTTTGCCACTGTATGGTATATCGAATGGAGATTATCTACTGGCTTACCTGCGAAATTCTCTTTAAAATTGTCTCTAAACTTACAATTTAAACTATCTAAAACATAACTTGAATACATAAACTTCGTATCTAAATCCAGTAGTAATCGGTAATTAAAAACTAATTAAAAGAAAACAATGACTGAATAAACGTACTGATTGAAAAGGTGAAAGTGGTAAAAAACATTACCATAGGACCTTACATGCTTCTTTCTTGTTTACTTTTGTCTCCAACTTTCTGAACTAAATTGGCTGTGGGTTTTTATATTGTTTTACGGTGGTTTGTCTAAGTTTACGAAAATTCTTTCTTGACATGTAAGTTGTAAATCCTTGCTGCTTTTTATCAGCAATTTCAGCCGCAATTTGTCATAAAAACCCAGCAATGCACATTTTGCCATGTTTGCATGCCTTAACTTCTTTCCTGTTCATGATGCCTCAAGGGTTTTTTCCCGAGTTAATGTCAAAAAGACAAGTTTAGATATCCATAAAAAGTGAACCTTTTGTTAGATTTATGAAGAATATGACAGCTCAAGCGGGTAAGGCACAGTGAGGGTTGTGCTAGGAAACATTTGGCTATTTCCCGCCACTTTGTTACTACATCTCACCTTTGGATTTCTTACCTTGATCTCTCTTCCTCGTTCTCAGATAATGAAGCTGAGTAGTTTAATACGGTTGTGGAAAATGTTAAGCTTACACAGGTTTGGAATTAAACCTATAGTAATACATTGCTAAGTGACTAGTAATGGAAAAACTTAATCTTCAGTTAACTTGTTGATGCTCCGTCATATCGGTTCTTGAGGCCAACTATGGGGAAAAGTGGCCTTACAAACTGGAGTGTCGACCAAAAACCATGACCAGCTGACAGCTTCAAAAAGTATAAAATAAAACATTTTCCGAAGAATAATGTCATCTTGAAAACTCAAGATATGAGTCAATACATGACAAAATTATTGTTGAAACTCACAATACAAGAGAAATTACCCTAGGGAGGCATCTTAATCTGTTTATTTGATGCATTTTGAAACTGACAATAAAATGCTGTTTTACTTTTCTTCATGCAGCTTACGTCCCAGATTTCACCACCTCCCTGTACGGGCTACCATGTTCCAGGTGAGAATGATTAGTAAATTGGTAAATGAATCAGCTTTCGCTGCCGAATTGATGTAAAAATGGGAAAGGAAGTTGAACGAATGCTTCGAGAGACCACATTCGATCGCGTATGTGGATTACAGTTAGTTTAGGCCAATGAGTGTAATCTTTCATGTGTTCTAATAGCTAGTTTGTGTTAACCCGGGCCGTACAGAGGGCAACAAGAGCGAAATCTCAGTGGCTGAACTTTTCCAAATGCACGAATGACAATTCCACTATTGTAATGCTGCTATTATTTGTACTATAAGGAGCCATGCTGTAGCATTCCCTACTTTTTTTTCAAAGAAAAGTAATCGCGTTAAGTTAGCAACTCCTCGACTGTCTTATTTGTGCCCAAGGTTAGGGTTGGGGTAAGGATTAGGTTTAGAGTTAGTCTAAAGTTAGATATACGCTAAGAGTTTGTGTTTGGACTCGAGTTTACTTAATGTAATTTTTGGAATGTCAATTTCGTAAATAGAACTAATGCTGACTGGTTTCCAAATTGGGACCGAAGTTCTTATTCCTCTTCGTGCCACTTATTTTTCTGCCTCTCTTTTTTTTTCCTGTCATTATTAACTTGAATTCTATTTGTTTTTTTGTTATAGCAAATTTATTTTAAAAAAAGAGAAAAAAATGATTGCTCGTACCAGTCTTTTTCCTTTCTTTGTTTTTGAAATTGAAGCCTGCTCCAGTAGTGTTGCCATTTTCTAATTATGTAGAAGAAAATCTGCTCATATCATTCTATTTTTTTTCTGTTTCAGATGAGCTGAAATGTTCACATCTTTCTTTGACAAGAGCTTTTTCCTCGAAGGAAGTCAACTGTTCTAATCTAGATCAATCTACATGTCTACATGCAGTGGACGGTGTTGCTAACGGATCTACAGCGCACCAGTGGATGACCGCAGGTCACAACAACCAAGGTCACTGGTTCAATATAGAGTTTATTGGAATATACCGCGTGAATAAAATTCGTCTGAAGCAATTAGACGCGACATACAAGCAAATTAAAGATGTCCGATTAATGTTTGCTGGTGGAACGACTATTGATGTGAGCGGTTCTTCACAGATTGACTGTAATTGTTTTGTGTATTCTTCCTCATTTGGCTGAAGCACTACGTCTCCGTTATACTCCTACACGCACGGCTCGAGTAATTAGAAACCTTAAGATCTACGACGGCAATTTTAACAACGTCATCCTGTAAACAAAACAATTTTTCATTCAAAACAAATAGAATGGATAATTTTATATCTCCAGAAAATTCTCTACACCATCGTCGTTCTATATTCATCCAGTCAGACCATTTTTGCGTCAATAGGACAACTTAGGCTTGCAAAAGGACAAAAGCTGTTGCCTAAAAGATTGAATTTAACCCGAGACTACTGTCGTTTTTGGTGAACTGGAGAGTTTTAGAAGTCATAAAACAAGAGACAGGTATCAGTCACGGCGGTTAATTAACCGTGGTTTCCTGAAATGATCAAAGTTTGAAGGATGTCGTAGTGGAAGTTCACTTCTCAGATCTTAAGGTTCCTATCATCTCAGTGTAAACGGTGCAGACCTGCTAAAATTTGGCTACTCGTGGGCATTTCCAAAGATGTAGGTCATGGCGTACCTAAATTGCCGTGTCGTGCCCAGATTTCGGCCATGTCATGTCGAAAAGCTGTACTGTGAAAGGGAATCTAATGTCCTTAGGGTACGTTTACACACTACGATTTCTTCACTGCTTTTCCACTTAACATGCATCGTGAGCAGGAAATCGGCCCGATTAATCTCAGCGTGCAAACCTCAGTGTTAGTCTTCTCCTCACATCCCTTACCCTTCATATATTATTCCTGCCTTCAACTAATATATCTACCCTTAATCTGACATCTCTGCTATTCGTCTCATTTTCCTTACCTTCTCCTCACATCCCCTACACTTCACCCAATATTTTTACTTACTAGCCATATGACCAGTAGAGCTGAGGTTTCCACTACACAAATTGTGATTTTAACTAGTCAAGGCTAATGTAACTGATTTGTTAGTGAAGCACAGTAAATTATATGAAAACTTACGGGTTAGCTTCAATATCACAAAAACCAGTGATCTCCGGCAAGAAAAACATAACAATTTACATTCAAAAAATTGACAGATCAGTTAGAATTCCCAAGATTTAAGAATATCTACAAGCCAATATGACCCGTGAAAGAGAAGAAACCACTAGACAAAATTAAATTAGTGATCCAATTGGGATGTCTAGTTGACTACTGTGGGTGTGTGGAACCCTGCCTTCTTTGAATCCACGTCCCTTACGTTCATCTTACATCCGTTCCTGACACCTCCAATTTATGCCTCTCACCTCATACCACTCTAAAGTCCTGATTACCGATTCTATCTATCCTCGCTTGATATTTTGGTTATGTATTTTTTGTTAGATCCAACTGGGCATACAAAACAGCAACTGGCAGAACTTCCGATTTCCGGCTCGGAACACACATTATGTAAAGCTTACGGCAAATTCGTTTTACTCTGCTGACGACAAACAATATGGTTTCCAAGAAATCGAAGTTTACGATGAAAATTGTGAGAAAGGTAAGTTATTCACCTTACAGAACATAACCGGGTGAGAAATTAATGACGTTTCCAATAACAAATATTTTCTTTAATTTGTCCTGTTAAATGTATGGTGTATGTTCCTTTTTGTGTCTTTAATTTGAACAAAACAACGACTACTTCGAGTGTCAACTTACTTGTATAGTTATGATCATGACAACTTTGAATTTTCACAATTACAATTGTTTCATATGTAATTAAACTACTCAATGGTTATTGAAACTTCTTGTGGCTTTATTATCTTTGGCAATATCGTACCCAGACATCAGGGTATTTCCAGGCCTCGGACTCCAAACGATCGCCGAACGAGCAAGCTCCGAAGGGGTTCCGAGGTTATGCTACCCCTCCGCGAAACTTGCCAAAATTTCTTTTTGAAGAAACTCAGTTGTGATTTTGAAGAATAAGAATGGAAAAGGAGTTCAAAGTTATGTTTCCATTTCACTAAATGTCGATTCTTAACCGAGAACTAGTCACTATGAGCTGACCAAGACAGGCGTCAGCGTTGTTCATGCCAAGTTTTAGGAGAAATAACGAAGGCTTAGCGCTATAGAAGTGCATTTTTATGGGCGTCATTGTGGGTGACAAATTCATCTCATCCAACACGGCGACCAAGAACAAAACGTATTTTTACTCTTCTAAAGATTTATCACTTCAGACAAAATTTGGCATGGACGACATTGAACGTGCTTCTTTCTCGTTTCTTGTGGTTCGAGTAAAAATCTTTTTTTCAAACGGACGTTTCTGCGTGGATAGAAAGCTCAGACTGTTAACGTAACTACCTACAAATTTGAACAGTTTCTTTAAGCAAAAAAATGATTTTTTACGTGGGATGGAGTCGTCTGTAATCAGGGCAAGTGACCAAGATGAACTTGATCCGTCACTGGTCCAGTTCTTTCTCCTGATCACTCATGATTCTCTTCTACAGCCGAACTCGTCTGCAAAAGTTTGAACATCAAATCTCGACGATTTCGCATAAATCACCACCCGGTACGCGTTTTCTGGTATATTTTACTTCGTGTAAAGCCGGACGATTTTACTCGTCTAGGGAAGACCTCCGGGAAAATTACCAAGTAAAGGGGTACAAACGTTCAGGTCACGTGACTTGTTAGGTCAGCTGACAAATTGCGCTGCTCCAGCATTTGCTTTTTACGCGTAAACGTCTTACACGTGCTTCACACGTGTGAACCACGCTTAAGCTTGGAAACATTAGCGCCGTTTATGCGAGAGAAAATAGTCGCGGCAATTATTAACCTAGGCTAGGCTACCGCTCGTATAGACTTTCCGCATTGAAGTTGTTCACGATCAAAATAAGCCGTGGCTTATTTAGATCTCGAAAAGACTGGTATAAGCGTACTTTTCGTGGCTTATTTTCTTTCGCATAAATTATTGCAGCGACTCGCCTAAACATTGATCGCAAAAAACGAATCTTTCTTTAAAAGGAAGCGAAAACAAAGCTAACCAGCTTCCAGAGAAAAAAACAGATTTTTCATTTGTGACAGAACCTTTTTAAAAGCACGATTTACATTCACGATCCGTGTTTCGGGGGAAGCAATAATAGAAAAGATCGGCGGAAGCCTTAAGTTTGTAGAACAATATTACCTAGTGTAGACAGGTCTAAAATGGCATACTCTTCAACACACAGACTCGGAACCATAGCGCTCTTGTTGCCTATACTGTAAGCTTCTCATTTTAGTTTGTAGAAACAAACTTGTTAGTTACCTTAAACTTTGTATCCAAACGTTTTTTTTTCCTCTGAAAACTTTTAAAATAATACATTTTAAAAGTTTTCAGAGGAAAACTAATTCTCTAATTTCTAATTCTCTACGTTTGCTTCCATAGACTTGATTTGTGAAAATATTGGCGTTAACGGTTCAGCCATCGTGGATTCCGCCGTTGCCCTCGTAGGCTATCCAATAACTGGCAAATTTGTGACAATTCAAGTGCGTTTACCGGAAACGAAATCCAGTGAGACCATGTCGTTTCACTTCGTCGAAGAACCTCCCACAGGGGATTCTGCTCGGAGTTATATCGCGTCGTTCACGTTTGGAATTACCATTGAGGTCGTTATAACTCGTGACAGTGATGATCAGTCGTATAGCTTCCCATATGCAGTTGAAGCCAATGTAGATTACACTTTCTGGTTTGATTTTAGCTCCAATAAGTTTGCATTTGGCGTAGGAGCTGTTTCACTTGCCAGTATCAATTCTGCCCCGCTGGCCATTTCACATGTTACTGTTCGACCACGTTCTGGAACTACTGTCGTTATTGGTATTTGTAGCCGCAGAGGTAAGCCAGTTAAGGCGAGCCGTAGTAAATCCCATACAGTTCGGACGCGAATATGGTAAATTACTTATCCAATGATTGCATCTCCATGTGTACATTTACAAACTATTTTAGTGATACGAAGCATTTGAGTCCAGCAATTCAATGGAACAGGTGTCTGTAAATCGGACGATGCTGTATCCATATTTACAATATTGATTAAATATTCATTTTCTTTTGTTTTTCCTTTATAAATTATTAATGAATTGGATAAGTGTATATACTACATATCGTTTACTATGGTCGTGGTGGTACGAACATTATACTAAAAAAAATTGTTTTGGCTAGGTTCATGCCAAGCCGACGCTCAGCATCACTGGCCAATGGACAAACTGAGTGGAGGAGATCTACTGGACATCAAGGGATATCGCCATGCACTGACGAACGGCGGGACATTGGTGAACACAGGGCCAGTTATCCATTCTGGTTTTACCACAGCAGCAGTGGCTTTGGATTTTACGAACAATGACTACATAGATCTTGGTGACTTCGCTGCATCGCCCCTGACCAATCTAGAAAATTGGAACGATGGTTTGTTCAATCATTTTGGTTTGATTCTTTTTGTCAACGAATGAGATGAATCTTAGGGCACATGCTCTCCAAGTTTGTAAACTCAGAAATGTTTTCTGAGCCCCTGACGGGATCGAAACCGAAACCTTATGATTCCCGCCAGGGGCAGAGAAGACCTTTCTAGGTTTACACACATTAAGCTACCCATAAGGAATGAAATAAATATTTCACGTGATATGCACGTGTAAACGTGATATTATCGCGAACGATATTTGAAGAAGCACATTTCCGGAGGAAAACGCATCAAACCCGCGACCTTCTGACGAAAGGGCCTTCCCTCGAAACGTCAGTTGTTCTGGACTTAAATTCCGGCAGTTTCTCAACCCTTTTGGTTTTCTACAAGTCGTTCAATAGTGCCGACGCAACATTCTACTTTTATATCATTGTTCCGACCTTCTGATCACTTGTGAGAAGTCTAGTTGAGCTACCGAGATAGGGATAGCTTGCTGACGTGTTGGTTCGGCCTTTGTGCTGCCTATGTAGCTGCCATAACGACGCATACGTCGGAAATGAACGACACGATCATCCAAATATCGTATGTTAATTTATTGCATTATATTTGTTGGTTTTTTGAGCAAAATTACCGCAGCTTTCTTACAGCGGTTTGATTGGTTTCTCAGCAGGCCTAACGTCATTTTCTGCAGTTTGATTGGTTCTTTTGTACTGGTCTTTACCGAAAGTAAAAATGGAAGTATGAAATTTTAGCAAGTCTATTTAAAGTTAAAATTCTATCTTGAAAACCTTGTAACGTTCGGAGAAACATTTACCCATTCCGTACGCATTACATAACCTCGTTAAGTCTCCAAAACTGCAAAGAAAACAACCCTTTTTGTCGGAACATTACCTGTCATCTCATGTTGTTTTCGCTTTTCGACAGGTTGGACTTTCGCGTTTTGGCTACGGTTCGATACTCTGAGGAACTTAAGTGCCATTGTGGATGGTTCTTTCATCTCGTTTCCTGGTCGTCTGTACGTCCAACCGTCTTCTGTGAAAGGATTAGACGTCTCCGTAGTTTCCAATGCTTTACTTTATCGGGTCAGCCATACCATCGAGCTCCTCGAACGTAATTGGTATCATATGACAATCACGTGGGATCCTGCGGATAAGCTTACAGTGTACCATAATGTAGTCGGAAAGTTTTCCTCCGTTGAAGAGTCGCATTCTGGTATTCCAACTTCTGACGCACATCTTCACATTGGGTGTTCGTTAGACCGAGGGTACTCCTGTGATAGTATCTCCGTGGCTGACGTTGTATTCTGGAACAAAAGACTCAGTGAAGAAAAAATGATGAGGGAATTCCAATGTTCCGGCTACCAGCTGGGTAAGCTACACAAAGGGGTCTAGGATTTCTGGAAAGTGGGGGGCCAAAATAAAACTCTGCCAAGGTTCTCAGATTATTATGTTGGTACCTCTGTTTGCTTTAGAGTAGATTTACCTTCTGCGGAAATTCTTTATGTTGGTTAACCATTGTTTACAGTATTCTGAAATTTTTCTCGAAATGTGAGGTTTTAAATCACGTATATTAATACCGAAGAAAACCAACTCGGAAAACAAGCATCTTGTGAACTCAAGATTTGAGAAAAACAAGACGAAATTGAAAACGGTGATACTGTATTTCTATTTTAGTTCAAAACCTTTTAGCCTCTATCGAGGGTGCACCCTTGGAAAATGTCCTCAGAAGCTCACCATCTTATTTGATTCTCAGCCAGGAAACAACCAATCATACGTCAGATACGTTTCATGAGATGGAGAAGATGTTACTTACTTGCTTAAATACTATCGCGATATTTTCATTTCAGGACAATCAGGATCACTTGGTATCGGCACGGGCTTCGTGCCAAAATCCGGTCTAACTGCCTCCTCTCAACGGACCACAGAAGTAGCTGTTTATGCTGCTGACCTAGCTCGGGCTGGCTTGCTGGCCTCAGGACCAGGTATGCTGTCACGTGAACTCAACGTGATAATTTAATCTCGTTGACGAGGGCTTCAGCAGGCATTCCAATTTTTCTTTTTGTCTTCTGACCAATCCGATTGAACTAATTAGAAGAGACCAAGAAAACATTCCGGCCGTGTGCGAAGTTACCTCTTTAGCTTCGTATACAAATTGCCCATTTCAGGTCACATGATGTTTTGATTCTTTACCGTTCTGATCACTACGCCTTGATGCGTATCTGAATGTCATTAATTTTCAAAGAAACAATTCGGACGACTAATATCACGTGATCTGAAACGTGAAAACAAAACGTCGAAGTTAAAGAGGTCTGTCGGATTTAAGCTGACGTAGTAATATATAACCCTCGTCGTCGGATATTCTTGATCTGTGTGCATTTTCACTCTCTCCATTATCAACATCACTACTTGTAATCCACCCTTATAAACTCATGAGACCATATTCTTTTGTTTTTCGTCGGTCATTAATTTCGTCATAATGACCTCCATTGTAAAACCAGGCGGTGGTTTTTGATTGCTCCGGGGGAAAGGCGCGGTTGAAAGTTATTACGAAAAAATAAAAACCGCTTACCAGGTTATTATGAAAAATAAAAACCTCTCACTCTCAGTATCACATATCTCACACTCATATCACTCTCAGTAATA
>JBAHVQ010000456.1:282988-307380 GCA_036872915.1 Nanipora kamurai | reverse complement strand
GTAAAGACCTCGGCGCTGTGCGCCTCGGTCTTCACAGTTGAATAAAAACCTCTCCCTCATACTTTAACCTATATTTAACTACCTCAGGAATGTTTCAATTTCTTTTCAAAACTTTTTTTGAAAAACCGGGCATGTGGTTAAGGATTCGTAATCCAGTGGTATTGTAGCATCCTTCGTCACCTGTTTCCCGTTTAAAACTAAAATATGCCATTGATAAATTAGATTGTAGCTTACTGAAAGTGTCGTCGAGCCAGAACTATCCTCGGGTCCTACTTTTTCGGGTTTTAGTAACAGACTTTGTTTGGAAGGCTTTGGTGATAAAAAGATTCAGTGAATTGGCAGTTTGCAACCAATCCCATGAAGTTTCGAAGGCAAAGAAACAGCAACCACGTTGGCGCCAGATACAATAGAAGTTAATAAGATTGTTTCGTTAAAGTTCCACCACCATGACCGCCGGGACGTCACGTCCAAACCGTCAATCGCAATTAATCATTTTTGTTTCTTAATTGGAAGATGACCGTTGGTCTAACATGAGACCGTCGTTTTGTTCAGGTTCTTGGATGCCATCACTTATAGACAGCGATCCATATTTAGAAGTTGATTTAAGCCATTGGGTGACAGTGACAGAGGTTGGAGTGCAAGGTGATCCTACTGAAGACAAATGGGTGACTGGATATTCTCTTAGCTACAAGCAGTACGTGTCACCGTGGACATTTACACCTTATACTACGAAGCATTCCACAACGGTATGAAATTACTTTTCTTTAGTGTAACTGTTCGTAAGCGATTGACTTATTAATGGAATATTTGGCATTTACATTCGGGAACATGACATATTTATGTTTGATATCACTTCATCAGACGACTAGCGAACGTTTGTCAAGCTTGTTATTTCAGAAAAACGATTTCTGAGCCCTAGACGGGAATAAACCCCGGAACCTTCTGATGACCGGTGGGACGCTCTAACCATTGAGCTACCACGACTCAGATAGTGAGCTAGGATGCAGGTTTGTCACCAAGCTCCAACATGAACCAACTTTGTGTTCAGCATTAAGTATAATATCACTTCATGTTAACGAGTGTAAAGGCCAAATATTCTTTGAATATACCCTTTACTTCACCCACATTACCATCCACATACACACAGAATTCGTGACCATGCTCTTGGAAATGGCCTTCGTAGCTCAGCTGGCTGAGCAATGCACTAGATTCGCAGGGTTGCGAGTTTGATTCCCAACCGAAGATCTCTGAGTTAAGGTCTGGTTGGTTCTTATAATATATCACTCTGATACTCGCTTGCTTACTTCATTCCTTCCTTCGTTCTTTTCTTCGTTCCTTCTTTCGTTCTTTCCTTCACTCCTTCCTCAGTCTATCCTTTCATTCCTTCCTTTCCTTTCTTCGTTAATTGGTTCTTTTGGTTATTACCTTCCATTCTTCTCTCCATCCATTCTTCTTTCCATCCATTCTTCCTTCCTTTCTTCGTTCCTCCACAGGTACATCCTCTTCAATTTCTTTGTATGTTTGCTCGTTGACACCTTAGCTTATTCTGTTCTATATCCTAGGCATGGCTCCGACCGACATGTAATCCCAGAATTATCATCCAGAGCACAGCAGCCACCTCGGATGGTTCACCCACCGTACGTCATTATTTCATTTTGACAACATAAAAAATATCGGAAGCGTGTGCAGAAAAACAGATAAAACAGCCAAACAAGACCTCATCATTTCAACTTTAAATTATCTACAAGTTTACCAAAAAGCGGACAGACAACATCGATATTTCTCTTGCGTAATGTTTGTTACAATTGTGGCATCAGTCTGTGGGACAGGTCCCAACATGACGGCCAGCTCGTCAATCAAAATTCACATTAATTATACGGTTAGGATTAGTGGTGGGTTTAGAATTAGTGGTTGGATTAGGGTTATAATTAGTGTAAATGTAGATGTAAGCGTTAGGCTTTCACTGAAAAAGCCTTGGCTAGGTATTATTTCTTCTCAGATATTTTTATATTTGTTTACCCGGTTAAATTCCAACATGCCGATCAAATATTCTGGTGTGTAGCATTTAGTGACGATCCAACCTTTCGTCCGAGACAACTCAATACAAGATGAAATTTCTCCCTGTATTAACGAAAGCTTAAAAGCAGAGTAAACGGTTCTAGATTCCGTAATACATTATTTCATACAATCACCATGTGGGGTGCTTAATTTTCCATTCATTTAGCCAATCTTATTGTGGTTTATCATTTTTGAATTCTTTCTCTGTACTAGGTATTGGAAGGCGCTGTAGATAGTTCGATGTTGATAAGCAATTTTCTCGCAAAAAACTTCACGACTAGATATTTGAGGTTTCATCCCAAATCATGGGTTGGTGGTATCGCGATGAAGGTTGAGGTGTTTGGAAGTGACACAGGTATTGTCTAAATGATAATCAATTGGTTTATTCAACCGTATTTTTGACGCAGTCGCCCATCATTATCAACAACATTAATTCTACGATGTATTTATGATGTAAAATAGACTTTTTATGATGTAAAATATTTTATATATGATGTAAAATAGACAATTTAAAATTGCTAATTTACAAATTTACCGCCTATTTAAAATTAAAGAGTTATTTACGTGGATAAGTTACACTGCAAAGTAATCTAGAAATCATGTTAATTTATTGCGTATTATTTCGTTCATTTATGACTCGAAATATGACGATTATCCAAAGCTTTGTTTTTCTCAGTTACCTATCGGCTCATCCTTAACAGTTTAATGTTATTTATTCTATGTTCTCATAGTCCATCGGCTCTTCCTTAACAGTTTAATGTTATTTATTCTTATTCGTTGGAAATGCAAATGATTTCGGCATCCAACACTGGCCAATAAGATTGTTACTATGCTTTTAATATTAAATTGCCAAGTTACTCCGCCTCTACTTATACACTCACTCGATGTTGAAGATTAGGGAATTTAAGCAAGTTAGTACGGCGACGGCAATTTAACAAAGTACATTAACTTTAAGCTTTTCAAAATCCATTGCCAGCCGACAGTTTGAAAAATATAGGACAAAACATAACCCGAAAATAAACATCTTGTGAAGAACTCAAGATGTGAGCTTAAAAACAAGACAAAAGTGTAGCGATAATATTTCGACTTTACTGCAAAGTTTTCGTCAGATCAACTAATTACACAATATATACGATCCTTAAGTAGTCGCAAAGAATAGGTTACATCATCAGAAAGAATATACTATTTACAGAATAATTAATGAGCTGTCCATCATGTCTTCCTCCTCTGCTGACATGATTTGTCTTGACACTGATTTGTGACCACTAGTGGACGTTCATCAAGCTCGTTCTCTCAGAAAAACGATTTCTGAGCCCTAGAAGACAATCGAACCCGCAACTTTCTGATGACCGGTGAGACGCTCTAACCATTGAGCTACCACGACTCAGATGGCGAGCCAGGGTGTAGGATCGTCATATGTACTGCCTAAGCGGAAGTCACGATATGATAGTAATGATGGAAATACTTAATGCTGAACACGAACTTAGTTCATGTGGGAGCTTGGTAAATCACAGACGATTAGTGGACGTTCGTCAAGGTCGTTCTCTCAGAAAAACGATTTCTGAGCCCCATACGGGAATCGTGGTAGCTCAATGGTTAGAGCGTCTCACCGATCATCAGAAGGTTGCGGGATTGATTACTGTCTAGGGCTCAGAAATCGTTTTTCTGAGAGAACGAGCTTGACAAACGTCCACTAGTCGTCTGTGATTTACCAAGCTCCCACATGAACTAAGTTCGTGTTCAACGTTAAGTTCACTGATTTGTATTTGACAGAAAATTCAGTACAATATGAAAGGTTTCTTAAATCACATCTGAATATTATGTGAACCACATGTGAAATTGAAATATATATAATACATCGTACACGAGAATGAACGTTTTTATCAGGATATCCGAACTGCGAGAAATTTGTTGAAAACCGAGTTGATAGCCGAGGTTTTTTACAAACTTCGAGGTGTTTGGATATCTGTTGAAAGACAATTTTCGAGTATATGATATTGCATCCGAAAATATTGAAAAGAAAGTCGACCTGAAAGTTGGCTTAAGCGATGTAATTTGTTTGTCAGATATCCAAACAACGTCTCGTCGTGATCTCCTTTGTGTTTTTCTCATGAATTATTAATGAACTTGAGATGTTAACTGTCAAGATGCGAACTGAATTATAGTGTATAAAATACATAAATTATAGTGTACAACTGTACATATAAAATCGAAGCATATTTTATGTCGTTACTTCTGGTCACATGGAATCACCCTCTGTAAAGTCGCTAGGAATTTTCCTAAGGGCATATATGGCAAATAAAATTTCTGCATTCCTTATTTTTCAGACGTGATTTAATACATCTTCTTTATATTTTATTTTTCTCATTTTTATTTCAGCCGCAAATTACGTAGGCTGCTACAACGATCCTGGGCTGACCCGTCAAGACAAGTACGATGGTGCGAACATGACGCCAGACCTGTGCTCAAGAATTTGTGGCAATAACGGGATTCAATATGCAATAGTTAAAGGTGGTACACAATGCTTTTGTCTTGCAGTGTTGCCAAGTGTCACGGGAAATCAAATCATTAACAGCGAACTTTGCTCCATACCATGCTCCGGTAACCCTGGATTGCCATGTGGCGGCATTGATTACGTCGCTGTCTACCTGGTCAAAGGAACCCGCTCTACTGCTTTGACGTTAACAACTCCTGCAAAAGTGAACGTCTTCACAAATTTCTCTTTGTCCGTATCTGCGGTACCGGAGAAGGATTACTTCGTTGATTTCGACAACGGCGCGGCACTTCGTTCATCTCAAACATCGATGCACTACGTATTCCCATCGCCTGGGAAATACAATGTGCACGCTTGGGCAAACACTGACGATTACGGTGAACCTGTCCTGGTTTCGTCATACAGTGAAGTGGAAGTGGTTGTCCCAGTAAGTGCTTCTCTGCAATGTCCTTCTGCCGTGGAAACGTTGGAAACTTTCGAGTGTACTTTATACATTCTACAAGCATCAGACTCAAACTTTAATATAGATTTTTACGGTGGGAAATCGACAACTACTGGTATCATCCGTGGTAGGTATTCGCCAATAGTCTGATAGTATTCATAACTTAGAAACCGAGTGTGAGGACAACAGGCAGAGAGAGTGTGGTCTGTACGAAGAAAGAATGTCCTGAGTATGAGTGTGTGATAGTCCGCTTACCTATGCGATTGTGTGCCTTTCGATTGTCATCTTGGTGTATGTGTTACACTAACGAGAGCGGACGGGAGCGAATCATGTGAGCAGGCGTCTGACTGCCAAGTAGGGTTATAACATAAACCAGGACGGCAATCGCAGAGTACAAAATCACAAGTTGAAGGCATCTACGAAGAAATGTCCTTTGTGTGAGCATATGAAGTCTTTACGAAATAAGAAAAGACTGAGTCACGAAGGAGTGACATCATCGGGACAACCTGGAAGGAGATACTTTTGAAGGACACATGCAACAAGCGAAGCAAGTGATGAATTCACACCATCGTTTCTTACACCTGAGACCGCTTAACTTTCTCATACAAATTTTTTCTGGGTCATGATTAATTTGTACTCCCCGGTATTGTTTAATTTTTATTTAGTTTAACGATATTTACCTACGGTAGCCTTTCAACGTAAGTTACAAACAAGAAGGTAATACCTGGGAGAAATGAGACGCGTTGATTTTCATAGTTCATTTTACAATTTAGAAACGCTTCAAGGAGTCGTTGGTGATGAAGTTAATTCTGGAGAGCTTTCTTCATCGGAAATTGGTGTCTATTTGTTTCCTGGAGCAAGATTTCCTAACCAAGGGAAAGTGCAAGGTTTGGAAGTAATGGCGACGAGGCCTGGCGTCTTAAGATTGCTGGTAAGCAAACTGACATGAACTCTTGAAGTCTTTTACAGAAATCTCTGAGCCCCGAAACCGATAGCGGTCTTCTCAGATAATTTTATTCTAGCTAAGGCTACACGATTTTATTTAGTGAAGGGAAAATCCCAGCCTTAAGGGTTAAAATGGTTAGTAGGATTCACTTGCTGTTTAACTCCTTCACCGTCTGCGATCTTCAATGCCCATTGAAGTTCGTAATCTGTTCGTATTTTCTCGGGATGCACACAATGTAGGTACGAGATCATCGTCACTAATTTAAAGATACCAAAGGTAAAATCTGAACTAGCCAAATCAAAGCTTTCATACAGTCGTGCAGTGTTTTTAATTCATTGCCTGTTGAGCTAAAGGAGATTAACAATTTCACTGAAGTATCCTACAAATTTAGATTAAGACAATCTTTCTTAAATTAAACAACAAAGTCGATCACCTAGAACAATTTTCATGTTCTGATTGCAAACATTTTGTTGAATATACCTGTTATTCTTAATATCTGTAAATATATATTTGTAAATAGTTAGTGTAACCTGTTCAAATATCCAGGGCCATTAGGAAGAATACTCTTTATGAGTAATTAATGTATAAGTACCCTCATGAAATAAAGTTTATTATTATTATTATTATTATTATTATTATTATTATTATTATTATTATTACTGCCACATCTCTCCCGTTGACGAGTAAAATCGTCTGGCTAACGCCAGAGTAAAAGTAAAAATTCCCCACTGCAGGGAAAGAGTTAAAGAATAAAACAAACTCAAAACACAACATCTTGCTAAACCAAAATCTGAGGTAAATAACAAGATGACAAACAAGTTTAACTAGTTTTCATAATCATGTGAAATGTTATCACACTCTTGAATACTAATGTTGATTAAAGGAGTTAGTGCTTCTGTTCAAACAATGCATTGTGGGTGCATCATGAGATAATTATCGTCATGATTATCACAATTAATTGTTGATTATTCCCACACAGATTGTTCGTCCGGTTTGCGTCCACAACGTAAGTGAATCTTACATCAAAAGCGATGGTTCTTCCATGACAGCCCCTCAGTGCACTCCGACAGATTGTACCACTACTGATATGCTCTGCGTGGGTTCCGATACATGTACAGTCTCAACCTCTAGGTGCCTGGGAACTAAAGATGAAAGCCTGAGGGAGAGGAGCTTGGCATCTTCCCACGAGATCGTCAACGAGTTTCTCGCGTTTGTCCACGTTGGTCGGAATTTGCTATTTGTTGAAAGTAATCAACTGGAAGACATGCCGACCGTGGGACCTGGGTACGAGATCGCTTTTGACAGTCCCACAGGAATTGGCGCTGAGGTTGCCATGGTGAATGATACCAACCGGTGGTTCTTCTTTAGCGGCCAGCCTTCATCCGTAGGAACCATTTTGGATGAAAGCTCCGGGACGTTGAAACAGAAAGGTCGTTTCCACGTGAAGGCGTTTTACTTCTTGAGTAGTACCCAGGTGATCACGGAATCTTACTCCAATATCGGTGTGTTTACACCGCGTGCACGATTTACCTTTGATGGCTACAATATCGATTATACCTCGATTGTTACTGTATCGGAGTCCATTGCCGGTGCCAATTGGACGGTCTCTGCTGAGACGTACCTGGCAACCAACGCTTCGCTGAGAGTGGTCATTGAACCGCTGACACGTGGTTACAACATCAGTGGTGTGCTGTTGTACGAGCCTGGGGATAACGAGACTTTTTTCCAAGAAAGAGTTAACGCTGAGATCACCTACGACCACGTTTACACCCGCCGTGGCGTGAAACCCTTGTCATTAACTTTAAGTAACGCCATCTCCTCCCAAGAACTCCAGTGTGACATTCACGTGCAAGACATCGTGAGAGACCTGGACATAGTGGAACCAATCAAGCCAACGCCCACCGGAAATGAGAGCGAGATTGAGTGGTACCTCCTCCAAGGAAGTGACCTCACGTTTGAATTCAACTTGGGTGATGGAACTTCATATAGTAACGGTACTTTTGATATTGATGGCGTGCTCATTGTCTATGCCAGCAACATTTACCCCGCTGCTGGTGAGTATGACGTCAATATAACTGTCTACAATGACGTCAGTAATCTGACGCTGATGACCGTAGCCGTGGTTGAAGATCCCATTCTTAACCTGACCGTTGAAGTCATCCATGCAGCACGAGACATTGAAGTGAACGAGACGATCTCGTTAAGTGTCACCATGGAAGCTGGTACCAATCCTATGTACTCCTTTGATTTTGGTGATGGGTCGACGACAGTCCTGAGCCGGGATAGTCTTATCACGCATGCGTACAGTTACTGGCAAGTGTTTGAGGTAAACATTACCGTATGGAACAACGTCAGCCAAGCTAACATCACTCAGGAGGTGGTTGTCCACAAACCGGTGCGACCGCTGATTAACTTTACAGTCACTTCATCCCCAACGAACCTCACTGATCCTGTGGCCTTCATGTTGAACATTAGCGACGGCACCGACTACAACTGCACATGGAATTTTGGAGATGGCAGCACTGGCGAGAGCGACTACGACGGCCTGGGCGCTAATGTCTACCATACCTACAGTGCGGTTGGTGCCTACGAGATTTTCATGAACTGCTCAAACCGTTTGTACACAACGAACTATTCGGCACTGGCGATAGTTCAGCTTCCTGTAACTGGGTTTGTTTTTCCCCAACCACCGGCATTCTCGTACGACAATGATCTAACGTTTAACTGGAACATTTTTCAAGGAACGAACGGAACGTACAACCTTACTTATGGTAACATCATCAACGGCGAAAGGCAGCTGTTCCAAAACGACGACTTCACACTATCCTCCGATAGGAAAACTGCAAGCTATGTGTATCCCGTGAATATTAAACACACCGTTGGTGTTTACGAAGTAACAATAGCCGTATGGAATTTAGTCACCCCACCTCAGTACATCAGTCGCGAAATCACCATCGACATACCGTTAAAAAGCTCGTTGCTGACCTCAGCACAAACTTTCTGGGAAGTCAATCGCACGGTTACCGTCACGACGACCATGAGTCAGGGGACTAATGTGACATTACTGTTTAATTTTGGCGACGGCACAACCGCTGAAGAGTTCTACATGGGATATTTTCCAACCAACGGAGTAAACACAACACATGTGTTTGAAACTGATGGTGATTTCTCTGTTGAACTTCTAGTCTCGAATCCATTAAACAACGAGTCAATAAGTCTTTTACTTGCCCTCCAATATGCGGCTGATTTGGGACTGACGAGCAACAGCCCGCAAGTTCATCCGCCCGCAACTGTCAATTTCACCATGTTCGTTAACCCCGGAAAAGAAGAACCGACGGATGCCAACGCCACATGGTACTTTGAAGATGGTACCAGTGTGACGAAACCCTTCGCTTACACCGAAACCCACACCTACTCCCAACCCGGTTGGTACATTGTTGTGGTGATAGTTTTCAATGAAGTCAGCACTATGAACGTTACCGGTTATGCCGACGTTCAAAGACCGATCGTGAACCCGACTGTCTGGGCCGTTAATACTGCCGGTGACAAAGGAGACGGAGCTCCTGGAGCTGGTCCTGGTCGGGACATTTTCCCTCAAGATTACCCAATACGGTTTATGACCAGTATTCATGACGGTACCAATGTGACTTATACTTACGATTTTGGCGATGGGAAAGTAGAATCAACGAATTTGTCTTCTATCGAGCATCAATTCAGTATACCCCGACAATATTCAATAACCGTGCTCGTTAACAACTCCGTGAGCGAATACACTCTTTCGATCGTGATCGTTGCCCAAGCTGTAGTGAAGGACATCACAGTGACTAACGATGCACCAGTGGTAATAGAGAACCTGATGACTTTCAACGTCGAGATTGGTCAGCTCGGCAATGAATCGTGTTTCTATTTTGATTTACAAAATGGCACAAAAATTACCTTCAAACCGGAACGTACGACTGCCTGTCTTAGGGAGTTCTCCTCCGACGTCAGGAGCTTCACTGAAAACAGCTTCACGTTTACTCACGAATACAAATACATCACCGAGTACATTGTTACCTTTGAAGGACAAAATCAAGCTTCACTCGTCGTCGACGAAGTTCGTGCGGTGGTCGTTGGTAAACCGTGCTTCTTCCCGAAGGCGGTCGTGATCGAAGTTGGCAACAATGTGACTACGGCGAGGAAATTTATCAAATCTAAAGATATTGTGGTCCCAACTGAAAATGTGATAGATTGCGAGGCTGCCATATACAGGTAAATGATGCACGCATTTTCAAACGTATTATCAAATTGATGAATAATTAACGAGAGCAGCAAGCAATCAAAACGGAGCATTCAAGTCACATGTATACCTTTGTAAATCTCAATAAAGATCAACAGTTGGACATTAGTGATCTTTATCAAAAGTTAAGAATACTAATTAGCCTTATTAGTATTCTCAATCAAAGTTAAGAATACTTGAAGAAAGCTTCATTCTTTTATTCATTTGATAAGTAACTTAAAATATTCGCGAGCCGAAGGCGAGCCGTTGTAAATGCCCATAAAGATCGACCGCGAATATTTTAACTATTACTTAATAATTCATGAGGAAAATTCAAAAGAAATGAATGTTTAATTAATATCGGTAAATCGGTAAGAGATTTCGCCTTGATTTACATAAAGTTTGTCTTTAATTTACTCAGCTAAAATCACTCCAACTTGAAAAATAGTATGAAAACATGGTTATTTAGATTCGTCTGTTTGATAACTATGACTCATACGACCGCCCATATATGACGCACGAATCAGAGACAAATACAGGCGAACCTGATACTTACTCTCCTTTTGACTCTGAAGATGAAAGCCGCTAAGGCTGTCGAAACGTCAGTCACTTCTACCAAACGTCTTTCTCAAGACTACACTAACCTGGACGATCAACTTCCACTAACATGTCATGATTCTCCCTTGTTCAAACCATTTACTTTAAGTATTTGTTGCAATATCGTTTAGCCTTCAGTATTCCAGGAAGCAATAAAATGTGTGATGACTTTTTCCTGTTCAGAAATTGGTAGCTGTATTCACCCACTTCAGTTAAAATGTCCTCTGTTCATAACTGACAAAATATTGGCAATTGAAGAACCAGGCGGAAAGCGTAATCTTGTTAGGAATATCAAAGCCCAGCATATGATTTTGAATAAACCCATAATAATTGACACATGAGTTATTGAAGGAAAAATATTTTTAATTAGCTGACGTTTCGTTGCTAGTCCGGCAGTAGTCCTGATGTTGCAGGACTAGCAACGAAACGTCAGCTAATTAAAAATATTTTTCCTTCAATAACTCATGCCTCAGTTATTATGGGTTTGTTCAAAATCATATGCTGGGCGTTGATATTCCTGACAAAATATTAACTAGGTCTGGGTGCGATTTGCCACTCTCTTTTTGAGACTTGATGTCTCAAAGCCGTGTTTTAGCTGTGGGACTTGGAAAGACGAGCTGTTATTTGATTGTTTAATTTGATTTTTTTTTGTTTTTCATTATTTTAGCCGATTCGAATGGAAGGTATATAAATATGAACCAGACAAGCCTCACATTCCCGAAGGACAAAACGATACAACTTTTTTCCATGAGATGGCCAACGTCACTGGAATCACGTACGATGCGCCGCGGCTGGTCGTTAAACCACGGGTTCTCGACTACGGTATCTACAGAGGGGTAGAGAACGTCTCCATGGTTGGGGTCACCGGAGTCTGGGATGACGATGACGGCTTCTTTGAAGTGGTGAAGTCACCGCTGCTGGCCACCATCATCGGCGGCAGTACACGTTCGGTTGGTTTCAGCAAAAATTTCACTCTCGACGCCAATTCATCGGGAGATCCCGATGTGGATATTGGGAATCGCGAGGAAATCCAGGTGTACTGGCTTTGCATGCGTGACTCGGATAACTACACGTTCCCAGATGATCCACAAAACCTTACTGTTCACTCTATGATCCCCCTTCTCTTGCAAGGCAACGACAGTAATGTGACTGACCAAGGCGGTTGTTTTGGAAATGGACCAGGTCTTTTGAACTTCACTGACTATCAAATGAAATTGTTTTCGGGTTACTTACAGATAAACGAGACGTATCATTTCAGATTCTTTATCAGAAAAGCTGAGCGGAGTGCATTTTATGACAGCAGTGTCCAAATAGTTCAGGGAGACCCTCCTGAAATGGCGATAAGGTATGCACAAATGGACAATAGAGTGTTGGACTGGAGTATCAATGGTTGAGAGTAGAGAATACCTTATAAAAGATTGTAGGTTGATCAGTCTTATAACTGAGTATATGGAGTGTTGGATTAGAAAGAAAACGAATATTTTCTTAGGATGCCCGCAAAATGTTTGCCTGATCTATTTCTGTTTCAGGGGATACATCTAAACAACCACGCAAGGAAAACTAAAAAATTTCTTGTGATCGAGCATTGGACTGGTGTATCACGTGTTGTGGTTGGAATGGCTTTGTACCTCAATGAGCCAACAAACTTTGAGCAACAAATTGCTGCAACCTGTGTCGCAACAATATTGCGTTGCAAGTTGAAGCATGATATTGCATGTATTACTACCCGCTCTTGCAGCTTGTCGTGCAACAATTTCCGTGTTGCACGTTGCATAAAAATATTACGGAGGCTAAAAATGACTTGTATGAGAGTAGAAATGAAAACATGGAAATGTGTTACTGTGACAAGTTGCACAAGCGCAAACGCTGCAACGCAACGTTGTTGCGAGACAAGTTGCAGTAATTTGTTGCTTGTATTACTGCACCTTTGAGTATCAAACGTTCAACGATCCATAATCTTGTATCTCAATATTGGACTAAAGTATCAAAGTTTGTGGGTTGAAATGGTTTTGTAGTGTGTGGGACTGGAGTATATTGTAGATTGGATTGCTTCGTAGTGCAAGTTAGAGAGTTGGAGTTGAATCTGAAAGGTTGCGAGTTGAATGGCTATGTAACGACGTAGTTGGTAGAGCTTAAACTAGACTATTAAGAATGGTAATTTCTATCTTGCTTTGTTTATTTAGCTTGCTTTCCCATGGGGTAATGTCTTACTCAAGGCATTATGTTGGCAAAATTTTAACCTATCTGGCTATGCTAGCAATTTTTATGATAAATTCCCTCATGTTGACTATAGTAACGCAACCTGTCTACTACCTTTGTAAGGAGTAAGTTGTATGCCTTTGGCAGTAAACAGTAAGCTTTTAATTATTGTTGCGATAGAACGTTTCGGCCATTGTTTCTCCGGAAAGGATTTTGAATTTCAGACTTTTAAAATGGGTTAAATACTCAGCTACTTATTAAAAAGCCGTTGAACTCCTGCGTGGATAATATCGTTTCCTCCTTACCTGGGACTAGCTTATTTTCTTCACTGGCGTTTTTAGTTGTCAGCGAAATTGTCTACAGAAATTCAACCCATCTGAAAAGATCGCAGTACTGGCTGTGTGCTCAAGCTGTACTTCCTTCTCACGTCGTCTTTTGCTGTATCGATGGACGTTGACGGTAAAAGAAGATGGAAAATGGGTCAAAGTTGATTTGGCTTCCATAGCTAAGAGTTCCCTTGACCGTGACACGTTGGTCATTGGAGGTGGAACCCTGAAAGGTGGCGGGGTTTACCGTATTCGCGTTGACAGCTGGTTTCCCAAGGGAGTACCAGGCTTCTCCCAGCTTGAAAAGATCGTTAACATTCCCCCAGTACGAGGTTCATGTGGTACAAGTCCGAAGGAGGGTTATGCATTAAAAAAGATTTTCAAGGTGGAATGTACCGGATGGGATGATACGGAGTTGCCACTGAGGTTAATATTATATCATGTTAATGTTGTAAAAAATTAATGAGTAATGAAGGTTTGTCCAAGTTTTTGTCGGCTGTGGGACAACCTAGTAGCCAGGCCATTTTATTTGGCCAGTCACTGGGCCTCCGTTACGGCAATGTACTGAAAAAATACAGTATTTTGAGACAACAGACTAAATCTAGGCCAAGTGTTTAGTGCATCATCATCGCATTATCATCGTCATTATCATTGTTATGACCATTGTAGTCATTCATTTTCTATTGGCGAAACTTCCAGGAATTTGTCACCACGTTTGAAAGGGCATGAATGTCTGCTCAAAAACATTTATTATGATTATCGTTGTCCATCATGGTTATGGTAATGTGTATTGTTTTAGTTGTCAATATTATTTTATTACCAACATCGTCATGATCATTATCATCATCGCATCATCATCATCGTTGTTATGATCATCAGGTCATTCATCTTCCTCATCATCAAATTTGTTATGATCATTATCATCATTATCATCATCAAGATCGATCTCATCATCAAGATTATTGTCATCATTGCCATCATCAATATCATCATCAACATCAAGATCATTATCATCATTATCATCATCAATATCATTATCATCATCAAGATCATTATCATCATCAATATCATTATCATCATCAATATTAATATCATCATCAAGATCATTATCATCATTACCATCATCAAGATCAGTATCATCATTAAGATCAATCTCATCATCAAGATCATTATCATCATTACCCTAACCCTATCATTCTCGTTATCAATTTCATTATTATCGTCATCATCATTATTTTAATCATTGTGATCATTATCGTTATAAACACGATTATCGTCTGTATTATTGTCATCGTTATCAATATCGTTATTTCTTTCGTTATCATTTATTTCTGTCGTTGTTTTCAGGGTTCGTACGCCCCCTGGAAATCCTGGAAAACCCTGAATTTTTTTTCTTACCCTGGAAACTCCTGGAAAAGTTCTGGAATTTTAGACTGACTCCTTGAAAACTGAACTTGGGTTGAAGATTTTTAAATTGATAACTTTTGATAACGTTAAGATTATATTTAAGCAGACAATTCATTCGTGAAATATCCGCGACGTTATCATTATTATTATAATCATATTATGTGCTACCCTCGATAAATAAAGCTTTTTTAACTTTCGTGATTTTTCTTTAGGTACAACATCTGGTACAGGAACGGTCTGGATGGACTGATATCTGGAATCTATGAAGGCCAAGACAGTGTTCGAAGTAACATGTCTTTACCATTGGGAAAAGAAGCTGATAACTATACTGTGTTTATTTTCATCAATATCATGGATAGCTTAGGAGCCTACACCACGGTGGAGACGAGGGTCAAAGTTAGTACAGTGAAGTTCATTTCTGAATGATGGTTTGAGGTCAAGTAAAGACAAGATGAACGCTCACGAGGGGCAAACCGCTGAACATCTGTATAGACTCGAAGTTTAGTTGCCCCTCAAAAAGCAAACCTGTAAATGGTGCAAGTGGGGGCCTCTTTGCCGTTTTCCCCAGTCTCTTTCTCGGTCACATTAATTATAACTAGTCCCTTACACAAACCCAAACCTTAACCAGCACCCTAGAACTACCCCCTGGACCCCAATAAAACATGAACGATTCCAGGGGTATCCTCGACGACACACACGACCAAAGTATTCCCCCGGGAGTCAAAAACGGAAAATTCCTCACGTGGTTCATTCACCAGAGAAATCCCCCGGAGGGGGTCAATCTGACAAGACTAATTTTAGGACTAATTTTAATAATATTTCCTCCACACTCCCACGTCTAAGACTACGTGGAGGTGGGGGAAACGTCCAAAAGTCCTCAATATCGACAACTTTTGACTGCTTCTTTTGATCTGCTAATTGACTGGAGTCGATCAGCCTTGTAGTCTATGAGAATTCAGTGTTTAACGTTTCACATTCCGTCCTCCTCCGAAATCGTATCACTAAGTAAACAATGCCACGACTGCCTAAGGGACTAAAACTGACTTGCAAGGCTTTCCTTCGTCACCGAACGCTGAACCCAGACGATGACTTCAGTCAGTGGTGGTAGTAAATCGGTTAGGCTTGTAGTAAATCTGTGAACAAGTTGTAATAATGACGTTATTTCGCGAAGGTGCTAGAAACTTGTGGTTTTCGACGTTATAGCAAGAGCCATGTGAGCAATATCACACTCATGTGTTCAGCAGTATTTGTGGTGTACATTATGTAAGTTTGTTAAAAGCTAAGCTTTGGTTGTGTTGACTGGGGAATAAAAGCTCAAATGATCAACGGGACGAAAGCTTAGCTGATAACAAACTTACATGGTTTATACCACACACAGTAACGAATGCATGTATATCGCCATGCAAACTTACGGTGAATTAATACCAGTCTTCTTGGGACAACTTGTAACAAACGTGATCAGGTCATCAACCTTGTTCCAAATCTCAAATAACCCGTTCTACGTTTGTCAACTTTCCAGTTTTAGGGCAGGCGTAAAATCGTAATAGTGTTTTCTTCAGCAAAGCCTAATACAAAGTCTGTTGCTTGATTCTCACAACTTGAGAGTTTTTAGGCGTATATTGCCAACCAACGTCTGAACTATACTGCGTTTATTTAGGTTACAGAAGAGCAGATGAGTGATGAAGCATTTGGAGCATTGATGGATGATATGACATCAGACTCTGGTGCCCTTGGTAATTTGATTGCTGAAGGCAATGCTCAAGCAATGGTCCAACTCATTGGAGCTCTGACGTCGCTGATGAATAATAAAGCAACTACTTCTGAGACTTTGGAAGTCACTGACCCACCCGTAGTGACGGAGGCAGGCCCACAAAGCCCTGAAGAACTGGCCAGACTGGAAAAAGAAAGGTTAGGGACGGACCATTAGAAAAGTGGTGGGGGTGGGACTTTTTGGACATGCTCGAAATTTATTTCGTGGATGGTCAGTTGTGTAGGGGTTTTTTCTGGATATAGTCCCTTGTAGGATTTTCTTTTCCAAGTTAGTAAATTGCTCTCGGGCTTGTGGCTTTGTGTGCAGAATTATTTCGTTTGAAGAACGATCGCATAAAATCACCCTTTGTATCTTTTTAGCTTGCAACGCGAAGCTGAGAAGAAAAGGAAGGAAGAAGAAGCACGCAGAAAGCGAATAGAGGTCTGTATGTTGGATAGGAAATATTCATGTACACAGCAACCAAAAAATGAAAATTAGGTCTGAAATTAGAATAATGTTTGGACGACGTTACTCGAGTTGTTTCCTCACCCCACCACACTGCATGTCATCTCACCTCACTTCACCTCACCACACTGCATGTCATCTCACCTCACCTCACCTTGTCTCATCTTACCTCATCTCGTCTTACCTCCTCTCACCTCTCATCACTTCGCCTCCCCTCGCCGTTCTTTCGCCTTCACTCACCGTCCTCTCTCCTTCCCTTACCGTCCTTTCACCTGCTCTCACCGTCCTTTCTCTTCAACCCACGGTCCTTTCGCCTTCCCTCACCGTCCTCTCTCCTTCCCTCACCGTCCTCTCTCCTTCCCTCACCGTCCTTTCACCTCCCCTCACCGTTGTTTCACCTTCCCTCACTGTCCTTTCACCTCCCCTCACCGTTGTTTCACCTTCCCTCACTGTCCTTTCACCTCCCCTCACCGTTCTTTCGCCTTCCCTCACCGTCCTCTCTCCTTCCCTTACCGTCCTTTCTCCTTCCCTTACCGTCCTTTCACCTGCTCTCGCCGTCCTTTCACTTCCCCCCACGGTCTTTTCGCCTTCCCTCACCGTCCTCTCTCCTTCCCTCACCGTCCTTTCACCTCCCCAGACCGTTCTTTCACCTCCCCTCACGGTCCTCTCACCCACCCTCACGTTCCTTTCACCCACCCTTACGGTCCTTTCACCTACCCTCACCGTCCTTTCACCTCCCCTCGCGGTCCTTTCACCTCCCCTCACGATCCTCTCGCCTTACGACCTCTCGACTCATTTAACTTTACGTCCCCTTCCCTTCCCTTCCCTCCCCTCCCCTCACTTCTCTTCATCTCACCTCTCCTGACTTCTTTTCACCACACATTACCTGCTGCCTAGTGTACCAAACTGTTGTTTCTTCACAAAACTTAAAGTAAAGTAAAACACTCCTGTAAACATTTCTTCTATTCCCTTGACTTTTTTCTCTTGTTGTAGTTTGTTTTATATATATTTTTTTAATATACCATAATCCTTTTTGAATTTAGGCGAGGGAGAAAATGGTTAACGCGATGGCTTCCGTTCAAGTAGATTCGATTAATACTGTGCAACAGACATCATGTGCACTTCAATCTCTTCTTGCAACACCTGAAGAAGTGTCTCCTAATGCTCAGGTACAACTCTAACTGAAATTCTTAAAGTCTGGCTTATAATTTGCGATTATTTTGTATGTCACCCAGAAATATCCTTTCAAATACGTGGAGTGCTTGGAAAAAAAAGAGCAACGCTGATGGCTTGACTCAACCCTTTATCGAATACTGTTTTTTTGCTTGTTCATTTTCAGTCAGCAGGCAGTGCAGCGATGGAGAAGATGGCAGACTTTTTGTCTTCGAATGCGGACGCGTCTAGCGGAAGCGCAATCGAGTCAGCGGCAACAGGCTTGGTCGCTGGGCTTGGTCACATGATATCTGCCTCTGCTACAACTGTTGCTAATAGTAATAGAAACGAGACAAGTTCAGGCGAACCGGCTAACAAGACAGCTAATATAGAACAAGTATGAAATACGGTTTTGCTATGTGCCTTTCTATATTGCCTTCCATGTTTTAACTCGAATGAAATTAAAACGTAGATAAAGATTGTTAGAGTTCACCACTCTCTGTGCAGGTTCATGATGAAGAACTGGTTCCTTTGCTGCACCTAAACAATTATTTCATCATTAACTTGAGTTTCCTCTTGTTGTAAAGGCACGCCACGTGTCTCACTGACTTTTTTGTCGCGCTTCACATAGTTCAGTTTTTGCCCCGCGTCCCCCAAGAGGTTGCCCGGCCCGGGCTGAGGCTCCCATAGTACCAAAGTACTAGTGATTAGGCCTTTGTGTCGAGTATTATGACCTTCTGGAGTTAGTAACTACGGTACCTTATTTTATTTGACACCTGGGTCAGTACCCGGGGAAGAAGCTCATTCCTGACATAATCTCTTTAACCAAAACATTCAAAACTTTTCACGGCACACGTGTATTACAGGGTTATCAACCCATTTACTTGCACTATCCATTTGAAATGGCACTACTTATCCAATTACTCACCAACTTTAAACAAGTGACTTATACACTGCGAAGTGGTAGAGAGTGTACGGCTGTTGGATGTAGACCGCAGGGCGAGAATAACACCATGCCAGTTAAATCACAAATAATTTTGATGCTGAAGCTTCTTATTTTGTCTTAAGATGTGCATGTTTTTAGTTGAGCTCAACTTTATATCTTATAGGCTAAATTGGTCGTTGCTGCACTCCAGCGTGCGACGGACAAGATCTTTAAAGCTATTGCAAGTCAAAGTTCAGTAGGGGAAGATCCCACCGAAATCAATTCTCCCGCTATGAGTTTATCTGCCGTGAAAAAACTACCTTCTGAGGTTGCAGGGTCTGCTCTTAAAGCAGGCAGTGGCAAGTTTGCCATGCCAGTAACGGCGACAGGGAATTCTTCGGATGATGAATCGCCAGTTGATATGAAGGTAATGTCACGAATTAAAAACATTTTGAAAAAAAAGGGAAAAAAAAATGATAACGTTTCAAAGAGCGTTTGCAGGATGTCCGCTTTCAAGAAACACTCAAAACGTAGCTTCTCGTAGGTTAAACACACTAATCACATCAACTAGAGTCGATTTCCATCTATAACTGAAGCTAATTTATTATTAATTTACTAATGCAGCTAGGCTGAAAATAGTGGCTGAATAATCAAACCAACCTTGCCAACGAATTAGGCGTTCTTTTCGCGTAAATTTATTAAGGAATTATTTCAACATTATTTTAAAGTAAAACCCAGGTTAGTCAGTACGTGTTAGTGACGTTGATCACCTTGGTTAGATCGCCTTGGTTAGATCACCTTGGTTAGATCGCCTTGGTTAGATCACCTTGGTTAGATCGCCTTGGTTAGATCTCCTTGGTTAGATCGCCTTGGTTAGATCGCCTTGGTTAGATCGCCTTGGTTAGATCGCCTTGGAAGATTGTTGGTGGCGTACAGTGACGTTTCTATAGCCTCAGCCGCGGTCATCTTCTGAGTTGAAAGATAATTATTCATTTTTTCAGCACCACAAATAATTTTCCTGGATACTTATTCTAACCAGGACGCGGTCAACTTTTACCAAAAACATTATTTTGTTGCTGTGGTTAGCTTTTATCTGCCCTACCTTTCTGTAGACTACATATTTCATTCTTTCATTTTAGGGAGTTGAGACGAAAAGCAATCCATTCTCCTGGGACAGTAGCGCGAGTAGCGTTCAAACTCAGGTGATGACGTTAGAACTTCGCAATGCGTCAGGTCATGTGATACCGGTAAAGAACCTCTCGGAGCCTATCTCGATATTTGGTTCGACCGGTCAAACACCAGGCGAGCCGGCGATTGTTCAGGTCCGGTACAGAGAAATGGTTTTCCACACATTGACTGTAGACAAGAACGACACCTCAATACACTTCGAAGTTACTCCTGATCCAAACTCAGAACTTATCCTTTTCCTCAAACGTAGTACAAGACCTTCCAAGACTGACTACGACTATAAACAAGTGATCCCAGACGATCCCACGGAGAACACCACTTACCCTAAAGATCGTCATATGTTCTTCATATCCAATGCCGACACGAACCGGACGACAGCCGGAAAATGGTACTTGGGGGTCTATTATAACGGTACCTTAGAACCACTGTACAAAATGATCGAAGGCTCCCAAGAAAGGGAAATTTATATTCCATCGCCGATTAATTACACGTTGTTAATGTACGCCTCGGGCTGTTTGTTTTGGGATGAGGAAAATGACAAATGGAGAGGAGACGGATGTGTGGTAAGGGTTTGCATGTCTGTTTTACATATTGCTTAACATCCGGGACCTGAAGATCTACGACGTCACCTTCAATGACGACAAAATCATTTTTCGACTAATACCAAGAATTAATTCCAAACTATTCTCTTCATTGTCGTTCTGTATTCTACTTTCTCCTCCAAGGCTACTTCCACATTTTTGGGACAACCTCGACTCAAAGAGAAACAAAAGCTGTTGCCTAAGATTGAATTTAACCCGAGACTACAGTCGTTTTAGGAGAACTGGAAAGTTTTAGAAGTCGTTGAACAAATTCCAAGTATAAAAAACGGTAGTTAGCCGTGGTTTTGTTAAATGCTGAGATTTTAAGACGACTTCGTCGAAATTGCCGCATCGTAGGTAGGTCTTAAGGTCCGTATATTTCAGTCAAAACGTCAACATGTCCATGTTGACTAAGGTGCTGTGCCAAAACGTTGACAGGAGTAAACTGGAATATAGGTGAGAACACATGTCGATCACTTTGTCGTGAACATATTGATAACATGATCGGGAGGAGCATTCTCTATCAACATTGGTTGATGTGTTGATGACAATGAACCAATCACAGTGTACAATGAGCGAAAAGAGACTGGTATGTAAACTGAAATTTGAAGTAACTGTTGTCCATATTTCTCCGTTGCATGGAAACCTTTTATTTTAACAATGAACAATAAAGAACCAAACATAATACTTCTTGGTTATTAAATAAATGTTCTTAAAATAAGATAGTTTTAATACTTGAAAGTTATTCAAATACTACTTTTCCCACTCCCCCTTAAAAAAGGTTCAGTATTTCGATAAACGAACTGGCAAACGAACTCTACAGTTTCGGCAGTCGTCTGACTCTGGTTAATACCACAATGGAAACATGACAGATCGCTAATGTTTCATCTTTCACTTAGGTTGGACCGCAGTCCAAAATGGATATGGTACAATGTTTGTGCACTCATTTAACTTCCTTTGCGGGTGATTTCTTTGTCATGCCAAACGCCATCGACTGGAGTGCCATCAGTCTGGATAACCTCTTCTCTAATCCGACCGTGTTTGCCGTCGTGATGTCTATATTTGGAATCTACATCATCGGCATGATCTGGTGTCGCAAGAAGGACAAACAAGACTTGCAGCAGGTTCCATAAATTTAAATTATTACCTTAAATGCGCATGTTCTTTATACTTACAAACTCGTAAGTGTTTTCTGTGTCCCACTAAATGAAAACCAGCGACGTTTTGATCACCTGTGAGATGCTCTAACCGTTGAACTACTTTCATTAAAATGATATAATGGACTTTTTACACAAATACTGGCCCACAAATCGCGAAATTTAATGACTTAAATTTTATATGTTATGAAAGATTGTGAAAATAAATATTCCCGAAATTCCAAGAATTCTAGTAAGCACCAAATTTTATGAAGAGTAGGTAATCTTCCTTAACTACGACCCACAAAAGCTCCCTTTGCAAGAAACATTACGTCTTAATTACATTTTTCCACCAACAGAGAGTTTACTTAACTTTAAAAGGAGAGCTGCATTGTCTGTATTTTCATTTATTACAAATCTTTTTAGATTGGTACGACTCCACTAGCAGACAACGACCCCCGGGATGCTTACCTCTACGAGTTAGTGTTCTTCACGGGCCATTCCGCTGGTGCTGGTACAACTGCGAACGTATACGCCATCCTAGAAGGGACTGTGGACGAAACTCCTCCTCGACCAATGAAGGACCCAGTCCGAACAAAATTCCTGAAAAGTGCAGTCGACACATTTTTATTGGCTGTTCCCTCGTCCCTTGGCCGGCTCAAACAACTCCACGTTTGGCATGATAATGCCGGTGTATCCCCTTCGTGGTTCCTCCAACGTGTCCTGGTCCAAGATCTGCAGACCGACAAGAAAACATGGTTCCTATGCGATAAATGGTTAGCTGTGGAAGAGGAGGATGGGTTAATCGAGAGAACTCTTGTTCCAGCTACGCGGGATGATCTGACAAGCTTCAATTTGCTCTTCTCCACAGAAGCCCGCAAGAGTTTGACCGACAGCCATTTATGGTTCTCCGTAGTCAAGAGGCCACCGCGCAGCACTTTCACACGATGTCAGCGGTTATCGTGTTGTTTGTCCGTCATCTTGACAACGATGTTGGCGAACGCCATGTTCTTCCAAACTGACAGTACGTCGTCCACGGGGACAGAACTTCGGTTAGGCCCAATCAGCTTCTCGGTGAAACAGTTATCGATTGCCATTACAAGCAGTATGGTGGTGCTGCCAGCGAACATACTCATCGTGACTTTGTTCCGCAAAGCTGGTCCGAAGCAGACAAAAAATGTGTCGGACCCTAACGAAAAGGTACTCAAGTTTATATGTTTAGAAATTCTCCCAGTAATATGCGCAGGCTGATGTTTCGAATCACAATGCCGCTGCAGATGTTTGCCACGTTTTGTTATTACTTTGTAGCTGGCACTTGCTTTACTCCTACTCTACCCTGCTTAATCTCGCTCCACTCTGCTCCCCTCATCTTACCTTACCTCGCCTCATCTCACCTCACCTCACCTCACCTCCCCTCACCTCACCTCACCTCATTTCACCATACCTTACCTTAACTTACCTCACTTTTCCTCACCTTATCTCATGTCATCTTAAAGTGCTATGTCATCCTGTACTTTGTAAGGCCTTATCTTAACTTGCCTTCCTTTGTTCTGTTATATCTTATTTCCTTTGTGTCTCAACCGTTCGACTGTCAGGGCCAGAAATATGCGGCGGAAGACGGAAACGAACAGGCTGACGAGGGGAATAAAGATGGAGTAATAAAGATGGAAGATGATGAAGAAGTAAAGGAAAATAAGAAAAAAAAGAAACAGAAAAAGAAAAATGGTAAACTACCACATTGGGTTATCTATGTTGCTTACGCCGTGGTAGCACTGGCTAGTTTGGTTTCAGCTACTTTTACTGTGTTTTACGGGCTCACCTTTGGTGTGGAGAAATCTCAGAAATGGATCATGACAATGATGATCTCATTTTGGCAAGACGTGTTGGTTTCACAGCCGCTCAAAGTTTTTGCTGCTGCGACGTTCTTCGCGCTTGTCATCAAAAACCCGGACAAGGTAAGATGATTGGACGAAAAGATAGACATAAAATAGAGGATCGCGGTGGAAGAAGGGATATGGAAAAGAGGGAAGACAGAATGAACCGTTGGTTAACTATTGCGACCTAATCGCATGGTATAGGATAAACAGTAGGTACTGTTATCAAGAAGGTTCATGGACTAGTTTTGTACCAGGGTGGACAAGGAAAAGCACGGCAAGAGAAATTGAAATCTATGAGACAAGGTCTGATGGTATATATTGTTCTGGACGAGAAAGTAAAAGATAACTGAGGCCCTTTCATTAAGGGTTTTTGCTCGAAAAATCAGTCTCTAAACTTGGTTTGCTATATTGAACATTTCCCATTTCATTCCTTGATTCCTTTATTTCTTGATTCCTTCATTTTATTCCTTTTATTCCCTGCCTTTCGTTAAGGGTGTTTTGCTCAAAAAATCAATCTCTAAACTTGGTTTGCTATATTGAACATTTCCCATTTCATTCCTTGATTCCTTTATTTCTTGATTCCTTCATTTT